>WHPZ01586940.1:0-66134 GCA_016617965.1 Macrosiphum rosae | reverse complement strand
TATATATATATACTGCAGGCTGTAAAATAGGGGCAGGGGGCGGTGGCAAAGTAAATCTGCTCGCGGTCGTATTATAGTATTATTAATATATGTGTATACGGGACACAGGTATAATATGTTTATACTTTTATACACATAGCATAGGTATAGGTATAGGTATAATATGTACGTACTCTGGCCCGGTCAGCTGCACTGCAGTCTATACAAGAGAAATACTATTACGAATATTTACGGTGTATATATCATACTTAACGCGCTGTAATCGTATGGCGCTAGAACGTCATACTATATAAGATAGGTACCATTATGTACAGCATGGACTGAAATAATTTTACGGTTAAAGTATAAAACACGGTCCGGAGGAGACGTCTTATGAGGTGACTTGAGACCGTCGCATGCAAATATTATACATACGATTATGTCGCATAATAATAATTATTATTATAACGATGTGTCGAGCATGTCAAATCGTGTGTGGTTCGGCCGAAAAGGCGTTTATTCTATTACTGTCGAGCACTCTCTAAAAAATACGTATACCCAATACTTGCACATTTTGCACGACCTCTTTTATTTTTCCTTTCCGTCCTACGGAATAAATATAAGCGACGTGCGAGTGTGTACTATATATATATATATTTTATGGTATTTTAAATATGATTGATTCGGAGTTGGCGTACAACGTTTTATACGTCCCATTTCGAGTATGCGCTCAACCGTCGTCGCGCAGTAACATTTTCGGTCCCCAGCACAATGCGAAAAATATTTCATCATAAGAGAAAACGTGGTATGTTAAAACAAGAAAAAAAAATTTGAACCCGTTGTACAGAGGTTAGACAGACGCGAGACACGATGTCACGTTGTCTCGATGTATAGGTGGGTATACAGTTATTATAATAATAATAATATTATTGTACTCCCAGGCACTATAGCGAATAATATCAAAATATTATATTATAATATGATATTATCATTTCTGCGTCGCGTCTAAATAAGTTTTTATCTGACGCGGTGCAGCACTCTATGTCACAGTTTTTGGTACTTTCTTTTAGATTTAACAAGCTGCGCGGGATAATATTAGATATATTTAAATAAACATATTATAATATAATATTGTGTACGTCGCGCACTTGTGCGGAAACGGTTCCGAAACGCCAACCCTCTCGTCGCAGATGACGTGTACGACGTACATAATATCATATCGTACCGTAAAGAGAGATGGGTTCCCGTATCACCCTCCCTCCTCGTGCACATATTATATACATATTCACAAAGTCAATTTGACGACTCGAGCTCGAAAAGGGGCGCGTGCGCAGTAGACGTCCGTCCCATCAGCTGAGAGCTATACACTCCTCCGTTGCGGAAAATTCGGCGCTTGAGTATAATACCGACGCGCTCACACACACACAAACACACACACACACACACACACACACACACGCGAGGACAATATAAAATATTATATTGTGCTTTTTGAAACGGAGAAGAAAAAAATTACCTCGTCAGACCTCGTGTACCTATCTATTGAATTATTGTATATGTGATGTTCGCGCCCAGCGTATTATTTATATTCGCGGTAATTAAAATTATGTCGATACCGCGGGTCACCGACAGCGTTTTATAATAGAAGTAATAATAATAATAATAATAATAATATATTATATAATGCGTTTTGAAAATCAACTTCTACGGACGGGCGGCGGCCGCGGTGGTGGCGGCGTCGGCGGTAGGCGATCAATCATAACGCGAAATAATAATTGAAAACGACACCGTTTAGTATCCCTTAAACGCGACCGTTGTGTTCCGTCGAATTCGGGTCAATGCCGAATATTTGTGGTTTTAAAAAAAATTCATAATTTTACCCACTATTTTTTTTTTAACTTAATAAGAGAATAATAACGCGCAGCGGAGCAGGTATTTTAAAATATTCTTTCTCTGCTGATCTACGCGATAACCGGCGCTGTGATAAATAATAACTAAACAACACCGCGTCATAATATATTACGTATTATATTAGGTCGCATATTATTATTATAATATTATTTTATTACCGAAGGATTATTCGGGAAATGCACAACAACAACAACAACAAACTACAATAGTAGGGTTTAATTAGGACACAGCGCATAGTGTAATTATATTATTGTATTAAAATGGCATTGCAGTGCAACGGGGGGGAGGAGGGGCGCACTGTTACGACCCCTAACGTCTTTACGCCGCGTAACTGGTGCATAAGTCGGTAATTAAAATAATGTTAAAAATGAAATATTAAGACGTCCTTATAGTTTGCGTAGCGCACAAGCACAATATTGTATAAGACTGACGATATATATAATAATGTAATGCGAGCTAAACCTCGAGAATGTTTAGTAACAATGTCTTTGAAAAAATTCATTATCTTCTATCACCTCAAAAGTAATAATATCTCGTGTTTTTCAGTGTCCATATATATATATATATTCATAATATTACACGTACATTATATTATATTTCGTTTTAATATAATTTACTAGTGGCGCGGTCCAAACGCTTTAATGAAAAATTATTTAATCCCTCGGAGAAACAATATTTTTGGCTCGTGTAAATTTACTGCGGAGCTTCGTAGAACTGCTGCAGTTGTCTTAAGCTGCGGACGTCGTATAATGTTAACAACAACAACAACAACGTAAAAAAAATAAATATGAAATATCCATGACGGATGTATGGTTACAACAAGAAACTATAATTTCGTTATATATATATATAGATCTCAGAGCTCGTTTAAAAGACGGAAACCTGAAAATTGAAATATTTAATTCGGTCATTTAGTGTCTGGAAAATGTCCATGGAAAATAATATTTATGTTATTCGAACGAAAATAAACTAAAATGTTTCTCAAGCTAAAGACGTTTGAATAAATTATTTGATGCAGTCCATTAGTATTTGACAGATTTTCTTGAAGTCTACAAACCGAGCTTGCGGTTTGTCAACAAAAATAATCTAAATAGCTCGAAACTCTTCCAGAAGCCGTATACATATATTATACTCGTTCAAAGAGAAAAGCGAAATAATTCCAAACTTTGTATTTATCTTGCAGCCGATTATACGATTTTCTTCTTATCGATGACGAACGCGAATCATAGGTGTGTGTAAAAAAGTACAAGTTGCACATTTTCTTTGTCGAGTAAACGACGAAATGAGATCTGTACGTCGGTTAAATTAATTATTATGAAATACTTAGACATACATATTATATTATAGACACGAGAAGTACGCCATCGGATACGTTATATATGTATATTGGTATCTTATATAATCGCATTTATTCGGTTAAGCTCCTATGTATAAGATAATGCGTTTAAGATCATTTACAATTGCCAAAGTTTTTGTTCGGCGAAATAATATTATTATGTATATTTCGCTAGCACTCGACGACTCAATGCAAAACATCACGAAAACCCCCTTTACCATTTGACCCTTGTTTTAAACGCACTTTGCGTTCATTTCGTATTCGTGACACAAAATAATTATACTTTTAATCGGTCGATCATGGAAAAATAAAAAATGGCCGATGTTTTCTTAAGCAAGCTATATATTGCGTCTACGGTGTCAGCCTATACCTATTAATGTTTTAAATTTTAAATACTTAAACGTTTTCAGACACACGTGTATACAGGGTGTAACAGATAGAACACTGACTTTTGGAATAATTTTTGTTATGATCGATATTTAAAATTTTTTTTACACATATAATTTACAGTCACTTGCACTACACATATTATATTGTTCTAAAAATAATTTTTATTTTTTAACACTGAAAATAAAATAATTGATTTAAATTTTTTTGGATATATTCAAAATAGCCAATTTGTGAATCTGATAGTAAGAACAATTTTGATAGTAAAAACATTTATCCAAGTCGAGTAGTTTATTTTTTCAATTTTTTTAAAATATCAATATTTTTTCGTTTACCTAAACGAATTTGGAACGCAATAAGTTTTTTCAAAATATTTTTTTGGGAACTTGCTGACATGGGTATATTTTTTAAATTATTTACTAATCATTTAGTTTTAACAATTTTTGTCATACGTTTAACTGTTTAAGTAGCATACATTTTTTTTCCGTCATGTCTTTTTGTTACACCTTGTATAGATACAAGTGATCTGTTCGCATGTGTAAGTATAAGACATGCATGTGTCAAGTATAACTTAAAACACCTATAAGAACACCCACGGTGTTAGACGGGAGTACTGGGACGTATAATCCGAATATATAAGTTTAATAATATATATTCCGTGTGGACAAATTTCGGGAAGTCCTAAAGTTGCGACGGCCTGAGGGCGTACATAAAGACCGGTGACAAACATGGTGTGACACATTCAAATGGGACCTTACATTGAATATATTATAATATTATAATAATTGTTTTCCGGTACAATAGCGACGAATAAAAATTACTACGGCGAGACACAACTCCATATAATACCTACCATGATGTAACACACAATTATGCGAAATTTGCAGTAAGAATAACTTACTGCAGTATCGTAACCGTTTGCAGTCGTCGCTAGTTCCCGGATGGGTGACCACTCGGGTTTTTAGCGACGAATCCCCGCCGCCCCACACACACATATGTTCCGCAACCGACCACCTACAAAATGCTAATTTACCGATGCTTAAGATCAATAAAAAAATCATTATTTATTATTTTTTATGGAAATGATTGTTTTGTTTTTTCACTGGCTGCAACATGCGGTGTATTTTTAATTGAATTATCTAATAAGCGCCGCACATTGTCGAAATTGTCGATGAATAAATATCGAATATAGTATAGGTATTGAGTTAAACTAGCGATTCAATTTGAAAATTTTTTCCGGTACACAAATATTATACTAAACTCGGATAACACCTATACATAAAGCGTGGTGGAGATGAAGGGTTTGAGGAACAAATGGATTTAATTCGCTCGACGCACGTTTTACCGAAGTAATGACTGGACACGCAAATATTAATAAAGTCTTAATGATTTCTTCCGGCCATATAACTTTGTATAAATAATATAAAATAGTCTCTTAGTTTAGACTTTTATCGTCGTCCGAGGATATTACTTCGATTATTATCGGCGAAAAAGCACACACACACACACACATACACACAATACGTTTATTGTAATATTAATACACGGCCATCATACGTCTATATTATACTGCGTATACCGGTATGGTATACGTTTAACCTATTCTGTGGTACTGCTGCGCGAATAAAACGCCCGACACTTCCTCGGCCTTATATTATTATGCCGGAAATATATATATATATACATATAGTTTACCTATTAAAAGAGAGACGGTATGTAATAATAATATTTTGTACATTATGGAACAACACACCGTACATGAGATCTTAACAATATTATATTCTCGCGTATATTGTAATATTAATTTTATGAACATCAAAATAATAAACTTGGTTAAAAATTCTCTTCTTCTTCAACTGTATCTTTACAGTTTTTACCGATTTTTCTTCAGGTACCTACGTAAGTATATACTGAAAAACATTTTATTTGTTACTCGGTACATACCACCTAGACATAGATATTCACAATTTATAGTATTTATTCGATATATCATATTACTATGCGTGTTTCGTCATCATCATATTATTAACTCTCGGTCATCCACGGATGGATTATCCGTAGTCTTCCGTGAAACTATGTACGCTATACCGTCTAATGAAACCTAAGCCTAAGCCTCTGCTGCAATAATAATAATATCGCGGGAATAAAACGACGCCCGACACTTCCTCGGCCTTATATTATGACGGCAATATATATATATATATTTATACAGTTTACCTATTACGAGCGAGACGCTATATAATAATATTTTGTACACACCATATGAGAGATCATAATAATATTATATTCCAGCGTATATTGTAATATTAAAGCGCGTTTATAGTATAATAATAATAATATTTAAGTCACGCCGAGCCTCTATATATCATTTCGTATATTATTATTATTATCATTATAGGTACGCACTGTTTATTTATACTGCGCGTAATAATAATAACAATTATTATTATTATCGTCATATTTTATCATTACAATAATAATATTTCCGTTCAACATTTGTTTATTCGAATCGACGAAACGGTATCATGTAAACGACGGAGTATACGTTTTCGGAGTATATGCACACACAATTGAGATATTAGCCGAAACACGTCAAACATAATATTATTGCTCCTATTATGATCGTATAATATTATATATTAATACACACGCATATAATTCATATATTTATGTATATTGTATGCATTATATAATATAGTCATATTATATAGGTAGCGTTCGTTAAGTACATGCAAATATACAATACATATTATATAGTTATACGAATCGCACGAACCTATATACGTATTGTGATACTATATCCATCTGTATAAACACTAATAATATACACACCACCTATATACAAGGATAAATCAATGGTAATATATGCTATATGTTTGGCGTATATGGTTGAGCCGTTTGCGGTTGTAAAAAAAAAAAAGACTTTAAAGTCACATCTCACACCATGCGGGTAATATATCTGTTTCGAAAGACCGTTTGTATAAATCGCTGCAACATCTTACATAACGTTAACACTGTGATAATATTGCGATTCCATCTTGAGGGCTTCCCACTAAAAACGAACTTTTCGGTAGGTATAATTTTCGAATCGCTGGCTTATCCTATATTATATTTATTAAGAAGTAAATTTTCAAATTTAACGATGACGACGACGTTTTAGGAATACTAATACACAAAATCGAGACATCAGCAAAAACACGTCAAACGTATACTGCTCATGTGCGTTTAATGTTATACTCAGTGT
The DNA here is from genome assembly GCA_016617965.1 of Macrosiphum rosae. Classification (NCBI taxonomy): domain Eukaryota; kingdom Metazoa; phylum Arthropoda; class Insecta; order Hemiptera; family Aphididae; genus Macrosiphum; species Macrosiphum rosae. The sequence continues at coordinate 59,277 of WHPZ01586940.1, read as the reverse complement.
GTGTGTGTGTGTGTACCATATAAGTAGCGTTTGATGCAAAGGCGTCAAGATTTTAAAAAAAATCACTGGGTGTTCTAAGTGAAAAGTCCCCCACAAGTAAAAAATAGTGCGCAAACGCTTTAATCATAATATATCCATTCTCAATAATAGTGATATAATGTGAAATTATAATTGCATTGCCGTCATAACACTGACCACAAAAACCCTAAAAGTTGTTCAGATAAATCTACGTATGTGGATCACTTATCCAGAGCCCTTATACTAAATCTAACATTGATCTTATCGAAGGTGTTTAAAACCGATTTTAAAAGTTTATGGCTTTCAAATTCAACATAATTATTAATCAGCACGACTTTACGTCGGCAAGACCACTACAAGATCCCCACTCTATAGCTTTATGACGCGAATTAGTGGACATTTCTTTTCAATAGAAACTAATCAATATAGTTTTATCGATGCCCTTTATTTATTAGAAAATCTCCCATTTAACACCTATGACTAATCTACTTCCATGTTTTACTTGACATCACACAACACAAATTATTTCAAAAAAAAAACTCTCCGATTACAAGAACCATGGCTTTGAGAAATCAACTTGCTCCTGATGTTGAACTTTTCTTTTCTCAGTTATCCACGATATTCACGGGTTACTCTTAATTATTAATATGTAATATATTATTAGAGTTACTTTTATGAATAATACTGGATTTTTTTATTATAGTTTGTATCATTTATTTGTAAAATTTAATTTAAATTTGTAATTTATAATAATATGTAACGTGTACCAATGTAACTCCCTATCACCACCACAAGAAATGCTTAAAGGTGGTAGGTATTAATGTATTATTGTCAAACCAATACATTTTGTTAAATAAAAAAAAATATTTTCTATTTTTGTATTCTATTTTGTTTATATTCTTACAAATATTGAGCACTTTTTTGTTGTATATTATCTTATTAATTTGTTGTTAACATTTTGGCTAATACCTTTACTATTGGAAAATTTCCCGTTTTATTCATGAGCTATTATTATTATTATATATTACATCTGTTTGAACACTAATATGCACACTACACATGTACAAACCAATGGTAATATATACGCATATATAGAAGAACGTTTTTGGTTGTAGAAAATACTTTATAGTCACATCTATTATAAATATTATAAATCTGCTGCATTATACACAACGATAACCACTTTAACTAGACACCTCCAGCACAAAAAACGAACTTTTCGGAGAGTAATTTTCGACTATTTATGTCAAGATATAAAAGCACAGTTCAGCACATAAAATCCAAATCGATAAATCGTAATTTTAAATATATATATATATATTATTATAATATTACAGTTGACAACGTATGCGAAAAAAAAAACGAATACATTGTGTGTGCACTCTGTGGTGTTTCGCGTTGATTGGAAAAACGTAAACAGAAGATTAAATGTCAATAGTGGCTCGCCCTGTAATATTTTATTTGCACAGTGGTTTTATACAACCACTAACCGGTTAAAGATGGTTTGATGTTATTGTTGGATAATATATTATTCAATTTTAAACCTGCAGAGTTTGTTATTTCGCTCAAATAATCAACTTCTACAAATATTTACTGAATATCTACTCTTGTCCCTGCCACAATAATTGGTTCGTTTATAATATCATAGTTTTACCTTTAAATCTCCGAACTGCTGTAGATTTGACCGACGACGACGACGCACTTTTCGATTTAGGTATTTATACGAGTTTTTTTCTTAACATTTTTTTCTGTTATCAATCGTACACGAAAACGAATTATACTCGGGTGTATTATTTTATTTTTATTTGCGGGACACACGTAATCGATTTTATTCCGAAAGTGCGTCATTAACTTTTTTGGAGTTATATACGTAAAAATATCTACTATGTCCGCACGTATATACAACAGTAACAATTATTATTGCCAGGGAATATAAACTCCGCCAGCGGTTGAAATCGTTTTTATACAATCTATTAACGAAACAACGCACCAATAGTAAAGAGAAAAAAAACATCAATAATGATTCTATTACATTTAAACATCGTAAAAGCGCGGAATGAGACTGTTTTATGAGCCATATACGATCTTATTGAACATGTGTACGATTTCTCTTAGAGATCACGTCCTTCTTTTTATTTGCAATATTTTTCGAAGTCGCCTTGTCGTGTATACGGTGAAAAGCGGGTAGGTATATATACACTAGCGCTTAGCTATATATAGCTTCTCCATAATAAATTGTTCGAATATCATATTATTATATATGAATCATCAAAGATCACTCGCGACGAACGCGATTTCAATCCTTTGGCAGACACGGATCCGGGGCACGGATCTGGGGGGGGGGGGGTGCAACAACTTTATTACCACACAAATATACAACAGACCTACATAGGTTATAAATAATCGGGGTGGTAGATGCTTCCGATATATTAGCTAAGATCAATATTCGTAGATTCCAAGTGCGAACTCGCGAACGACGCATTTAGCCAACGATGAGGCATCGCCCTCAAACTATTTTTAGAATTAATTTTTTTTATTATTGTTTTGATTATACCTGAAGTTCATGGTATTGTGTTTTGTGTTTTATAATGTTCATAAGGGCCGGTCCCGTTAATTTATATAAATATTTTATTTTTTTCAGATTCATATTATGTTTTTATTCAATCTGTTACAAAAAACGAAGAACAATAAGAACAGTTGATGGTTTATAGGTTGAAATAAATAAAAATAAAAAAGGCAGATTAGACGGAATGTAGAGGCCTCCCAGCGGAGGCACTACGACATGATTACCTAATATAAATAAATAAAATATATTTTATTATTCTGCAGTACTCATTTATATAATAAATGGTATAGGATCCCGCTGCAGCAGTAAGACTCATGGGGAGCCCTAGCCTCCCCCCCCTGGACCGTCCGCGTCTTTTGCCGTAATTATTATACAGTATAATATTCTAATTCTGCGTATACGTGATGATCCGTTAACTACGGTTCAGCTGTGATTGTAGCTAGGAGGATAGTGCATAAACCTATAGTGCACCCGTGACTATTATGCGGAATGGACCACCTCGTTTTCCTGCCGTCTCTTTTATTATTATTATTATTATTATTATTATTATTATTATTATATTATTATGTATAATGTATAGTAATATAGTCGACACGGGAAAACACGAAAACTGAACTTCGCGTCGTCCCATATATTATAATATAATACACATAATCGGTGGCGCGCATAGTTGGCGAATCACCTGGTGGGACACATCTAAGGAACTTTATGAATACATTAAATCCCAGGACAAAAATTATATATGATATTTTTTGAAGGACTAAATACGAATTAGGCGGAGTAGGCTGCAGACATAAACTCTATATAATTGTATCCTGCAAGCATTAAATTGCATTAAGTCGACATTTCTGCTGGTGAATATTATTAAAAAACTATTACCCGAGTGTTATGAATTCTTTTCGTGCAACCGCATAAAATAATAGTTTGCGTACATGCATGTATATAGTTATAAAACACCCGGTGAATTATATTTCTCAAAAAATGAAAATGTCGGGTCTCTACGGTAAATTGGTTTTGTCTATAGAACTGGTTAAAAATTCCTCTTTTTCCTTAATTGTATTTTTACAGTTTTTCATAATTGTTGTTCAGGTACCTATAGGTAAGTATACTAAAAATCATTTAATTTGTTACCTGGTACGTACAACCAAGTTATAGATATTCATAATTTATAGTGTTTATTCAATATATTATAGGTATTATTATGTTTTTCGTTATCATCATAATCCACGGTTGGATTATCCGTAGTCTCCCGTGGAACTATGTTCTACAGTACTAAAAATAGTGTTTATATACAATATAAGTATTTGTGAAAAAATAAATGAAAAATTTTGTATACTGTGTGTCCGCAAAATCAGTGTACACAGAAAATTATTGGAATTTAAGATCCAACAGTTAGTCCGTATGTACCGAAACAAAATTCAAATAATAAGTATGCGTATAGGGTGCTGAATAATATAAGTGACCGAGTTGTACGGAGTGCATCATGTTTTTGCAGAAACATGGTATATTATATTTTTTTTTTATTTATTTAGGTGACGCATATAAGTACCTACAGTACAGATTCTAATATTGGATAATGAATTAAAGATACAAGGTAAAAGATAAAAAAGTAACAAAGCTAACAAGAATAAGTTAAGATCAATATTGACTAATACAATTTTTTAGTTATAGATGACAAATGATCGTTTGAGGATTTATTGAATAAAAAGAAGAAACCGCGTGCTAATGATAGTTATACGAACGTTTGAATAAAAATAAGTGTATTCATTTAAAAAATTTTCAATAGCTATAGCATAATATAATTTTCTTTTTTAATAATATAATAATAAGATTTTTGTTTGTGCAATTTGTACCTATTTTGCGGATTAACTTATCCGTTTGGTTGCCATGCCATCCTATTCAGTGGACAATCGAGAGTTTATCGTGTGATCCCGGATAATATATTCATATCAATTATTTTCAATTCCGTTGCCACGAGAACAAACAAATCATCCATTTAAATACTCTAAAAAATAGCTTAAACACCTGTACGTCCTATGGCGTCGTCGATCGAAGATGTGTTGAAACTAAATAAGCTCTCCGAAAGCTAAACCCTCCGAAGCCAATTGCAGTAGGAGGTGTAAGTGCCGCTGGAGAGTTAGATTAGGGGCCCACATCTCTTTTGCACATTTCTTGTTCAGTAAGTTTTCAAAAAAAAATGAATATTTAATCCGTTCTACGTGAAACTAGTCGCTTTTAATCAACAGGTAATTAACGTCTGTGGTTCGATCCTCGGCAGATGACAAAATTTTTGCACTTTTTTTAAATTTTTTTTAAGTCTTGTTTACCGATGGACGTTATATAATATTATATGACTGTTACGTGGTATTTGGTAACTGTTAAAACGTTGTCTATCTCTGCGGTGTATTTGCACTCTGCAGTGACAGATTAATACCAAACAGGGCAATATAAAGGATTTTGATGTAAATAATAATGGACTAGGCACTAAGTAGTTATACCGAGTACGTTTAACATATATATTGAAATAAAATGTTAATATATATTTTACTTTACCGGTGACCTGCAGGCGTAACAATACATGCGATGAAACGAGTCTGGTTAGGGTAAGTGGAGGACAAAAATTGGACAAGTGGGTACCGCTATGTTGTACAGTTTGTACAGTAGTTGTCGAGTACGTAATTGTAATGGACGTGTTCGATTTGAATTCAATGAAAAACCATTGCATACAAAAAACTATTCCGAGTAAAGACTCAGTGTTATCCTGGCATACATGTAAACATAATCAAATTTAATAATTAAAAACCGCTGAACATCAAATATTCTGAAAATTTAAAATAAAACGCTGATAAAAAATTAATGATACTGTCCGGTGAACTTTTTTTTTTTTTGATACAGGTGGAAAAACTTGTTGGAGAACCTTTTGTTTAAATGTCTAATGTTAGTAATAAAATTAAAATTTTTTATAAACTTCTAACTGAAATATAATTTGCAAATTTTCGGGATTTGGATGAATTTTGTCAACTTTTGAACTTTAAATGCATATAAAAAATAATCATGTCTATGAATCTTTAATATTTTAAAAGTGCTATTAAAGCAACTTATGAGGGCTCTTGAATTAAATTGTCGAGCTTTTTACTAAGTGAAAAGTTTTAACCGACAATAATTGAAATTTTTTTATAAAATTCGAAAAAATGTTCAAGGCTATAATAGCTCAAAAAGATTTTGTCATAAATTGGTTTTGCTCGAACATTCCCATTATTCCTTTTTTTTTTTGTTTTTATCGACGCCACTGGGATCCACTGGGAATTTTCAATTTTCAATTTCTGAATGCACTTATCACTTTTCTATCAGAAAAGACGCTGATGTCGAAAATTGGAGTATTTTCACTTATCCAAATGTCGATGACAGAAACAAAACAAAAAAAAACATCTTTGTAAGTACAATACATTCATTCGCTACGCTCAGTATCTGAAATGCAAAAATACAAAAAACGAAGGACCCCATTTTAAAATGTATAGATGGTGAATATAACATATAGGTAACTATTATACATTTAAATCTTAGGTACATGAATTTAAATCGTCAAAATTTCACACTATATACCGTTTCGATATTATATAAATCATTTTAACCAGAGTGTAATAATATATATTTTTCATGCTGCGATAACACTCGGAGAACCGAATGGATGTATTGTATATATTATTATTGATTATATGGTACATCGTCCATCATAACATGGTATAATATGAACTACACACACTCCTACAAAATAATCTAATGAAATCTTAGAAGTCAGTTACGAATTTATTGAATTAAATGTCGGAAATAAACAAAAAAAAATCGTTATTAAATGCTCGATATTGGCTCTGAAATATACTTAACATATAAATATTATGACTTATGAGTGTATATTGTATACGCTATACAAAGTGATTTTATTTTTTAAGCAAGAGGGTTATATTTTTTTTAGCCATTGTTTATATTTTTGAAAAACAATATTGTCTTAAGCACTTTTATCACTTCATTTTTACGAAACGAAAAAAAAATCAATAACTATTTTTTCCCCATCCCGTGAGTTTTTATGTTTTTACATTTTTATGTCAGTAAAAGCATATTTTTTTAATTTCGTATCTTAGATGTTAAAATAGCAGGTATTGAACCCACAATAGCTTATTATTCATAATCATTTTAAGTTTATATAAGGTGTGTATAATGGCAGTCGGCAGGGGACAACCCAAGAATTTTCGCTAAACTACCTAGCTTATGGAAAGTTTACTTTTGAAGGCTTATAAATAATAAGCCCTTGGTTCAATATTCGATATTTGTAGTACACATTTTTCAGAAGAACATTTCGCTTCAAAATATGATTTAATATTAAAAAAACACGCACACATTGTAAAACCAATACATTCCTCACCTCGGCTCAAAATCTAAAACAATAGAGACCTCAAACAAACTCGTTGAACGTATAAGTATAATAACACAAAAATTGAATAAAGAAACGAAAAACAATGTCAAACGTTCGCTTCGTTTACCAGGTGATTCTTTTATTATTGAACACTCGTATTATTATAAAAAGTATATATATTTTTGAAAATAAAATTTTACATGGTTTCTCGTAGCTAGAAAAACAACATATTAAAAAATAAGATGTAGTTTTTATATTTATTATTATCAATTTTTTTAGAGTTTTTAATTTTTCGACGCCAACATACAATCTAAATTTCATTGTTCAAAGCAGAATATTTTATTTTAAGTATTTCGATGTAGACAAATCGAATTTAGCACAAGTTGTTTATGAGTTACAAGTTTATAACTTATAAGTATTGAAAGTTTTGATGAGCAGTGTAGTGGACCAACATTTTGTGGGGTAACCACTCCACTCCGCTAATCTAAACTTTAAATACTTATAACTATAAGCTATACTTGTCCTGAATTCGATATTTATGTATCGAAATACTCAGAAAACTATTCTGCTTTCGAAGATAAAATAAAAACCGAGTAGGTACGTTGTAATTCAAAAAAAGTAAAAAATTATGAGAATAAAAAGCATAATTTAAAAAAAAAAATGTTGTTTTGTAACAACTCGAAATCATGTAGAAAAAATATTTTCAAAAACATTTATACTTTTTGAAATAATGAGTGTCTTAGTGAAATTCGGTATAATATTAACATAATATTATGTTTTATTGCAGCCTACCACGTATCGGGTCGTCCGATCGCAATACTATTTATATTTTGTTTTTATAGTGTATATTATAGACCGGGGCGTAGGGTGTCGAAATATTTAGTTGTACGCAAATATAGGGTGCGGTATTGTTCGTACCAATCTGTACCGATCCTGGTATGGCGATCTGTTTGCCGACGAGCACCTATAATATTATAGAACGTTATAATATTTATCGTATAGATTGTAATAATACAATAATAATAATAATAATAACAATAGACGCTCGCCTGGGGGGAAAATCGCATCAACTTTTTATCGCATAACGTCCGCGATGATAATAAATAAACGTACATTCTGATCTCAGCAGCGTCCGACTGAGAGTGATCTGTTGCAGCAGCAGCTTCGTTTCGCGTGTACAATGTAAAATATTATATAACATAATGCACACTATTATAACATTATCTTTGTGTTGCCTATACATGCCGAATGTGTGTATATTATAAATTATATCAGACACACTCTCAATTCCCATATTTTCCTCTCACTCTCCCCCTCTGTCTCTCTCTCGCACTCTCCTTATCTCTCTTTAAAACGTACTCATCCGTTTGTTTGTTATGCCAAGCGTTTCCACTTTTTCCACTATATAATATTATATATTGCGTGTAATATAACGTAGACACTCGAGTTGGTGTATTATACATACTGCAGCCGCTGTACAGCAGGCGGCAGTCTTTGAGAACCACCGAGGTGTTGGTTAACAATAATAATAATAATAATAATAATAATAATAATAATGATAGTAATGATAATAATATATCCGCACTCAAAATTACGTACTTCGCGGCTTGCGTCTGTCTCTACCTACACGGAAGTCATGGAAATCAGAGTATTAAAAAATGACTTTCAGAGTATATTCTTTTTGTAATTTCGTTATTACATAATATATACAATATATATATACGCAGAATCGAGGAGGCGATGATAGACTTATGTATTATATGGAGACTTATAGTTTGTATATATGCGCGTATATTATATACTTATATATTATATTGAATGGTGTATACGTACTGTATATACATAGTGATCTCGACATGAATCTACGGGATTACGCACTCGGGATGATGAAAAAAAGAATCGTATATACCATATTATAAACGAGAAAAAAATAATATTATCCCTTTATCGCGCGATGGCGCATCGGAAAAGCGGAATTCACTTTATCGACACACCGCGAAAATATATAATATATATAAAGTAGGTACGTCGATATTATATTAACTACCTATATACTTTTGTTTACTCGGCAGCAATCGTATATATATATATATACATAATAATATCATCGTCGAGCGTATAAATTGTACCTATACGCATTACGCACAGATGTAGATAATAGTTTATTATTTCATGTGATATTATAATATACAGTACACGTGTGTATTCACTCCTGGAGACGGCAACGGTAATAATAATGTTATTATGTCGGAAAAATAAATAAATACAGAAAATAAAATAGAATATATTGTAATAAAATAAAAGTATATACACCCGCGCCGCGACGGACAACAACCAATATTGGCCAAACTTATATAAAAATAATAATAATATTATGTACACTCTGTCGTCTGCCACATAATATGGTATTATATACCTACCATGGTATCCGTGTAACAGTGATCGATTGCTCTATAAACGTTACTGTTATTATTATTATTACTATCACGATCGTATTGCATACAAAACATGTTGTTGATAAACCGAGGTCAGTTTTCATACAAATTTATAAACAAATAATTATATTATTATATTATAATATCTTATTTTTTTTTTTTTTTTAGTTTACGATACTCTAAACGAATTTTAACGACGACGACGACGTTATCTCATATTCGCATACTGTGTAACATTCGTATTACACGCCGTAACAGTGTAATAATTATAAATGAACAGACGTGTATATTTACTTATAAACTACCTACTTATAATTATACGAGTATCAGAGTATTAACGTATACTCGACACTTTTCACCTTAAATATATCACATTTCTCTCATCGCTCGTAAGCATACAAAACCGTTTTCTCCTTAATTTAATTAAAAAATGACACGGTGTGTAGAGGGTATAGCGAGTTCGCGATTCGCCATCCAACCGCTGAACTGACAAAGTGACAACCGCCTCATAAATCGTTACTTAAATCTTAGTGTGAATATTGCACGAGTATTTGAAAAAATAGTTCAAACATAATAATATTCATATCAATGATAAATCCGCTCTCGTAGTATTCTCACTGTAGGGTTTTCGAATGCGCTAAATATTAATTTTAAAACAGACTTACATTTTTGGTCACGTAAATTTATACATTATTATGATGATATTATACAAAACTACGCAATTATACACCTGAACAACCATGCGGCTTATCATAGAATCACAAAATTCAGTATTTTTTATTTTTTTTTCATACTTTTGGACACGTATATTACGCACGATAATAATATGTTTATTGTACACATCTGTGCTTTTGAATGTACAATTTACTTTTAGTGCCGGTCACAGAAAATGTGTAAATTGACTACATTTAGCGGGGAAAATAGATCCACATATTAAGCAGTTGTAGAAATTATAATCATCTCCCGAAAATCCGACCGAGGATAATTATACCATAACAACAACTACTGTACAAGTCACAGAAAAATTTAGTATTGGGAAATTGGTAAATGATAACGTACCGGAAATGTCTTAAAATTATCTAATTCTTTTCGACAGTTAATCAACATTAATAGAGTTATAGATAACCTCTATACATCCAACACCATAATAACTATACATCTCGAATAACATAATACTATAATAGAATTATGTGTTATATATACATATTCATATATTATATGTATTGAATAAGACAGTATTGTGTTTTGCAAGTATTTAGTAGCTATTTAGTGTTTTGCACGAAAATATAAAAGACAAATTCAAATCAACCTAATATAAGTATAACAATTTCAAAAATAATTATCCTATATTCATTCCCTCCGATCACGAAGATTAAAAAAATCGTTTGTAAGCTGATAAGCAGAACTTATATTGGTGAAATTAAAAGTTTACGACGAATTTGATTCAATGTTTGGTGTATTAAATTATTTGATCTTATTCTTTCATCTCAGTATTTACAAATAGAATACTTCTCAGATAATCCGGTGTATCGGAGATCACCTTTATGGTTTAAAGTTAAATATGTGGTATACCTGCTAAGTCCTTTGACTGTGTAAAGGCTTTCGACGAGACATTCGCTGTTCTCTATAATAACATTAAATATCAGTTTTATTTTTTATTGCCATTCCTAAAGTTTCAAATTAAACGAAGGCACGCCGACAAAATATCTGTAAACTTGTATTTCTTACACATACAGGTAGAATACGATTGCGAGAGGTGTTTCTAAACGGTACCTTTTTCATAACATTATTCCGTGCGCCAAATCAATTTTATATCTGTGCAATGTTGCCAAATGTTATGCGTTTTACAACTTTCCGTATAAGATATAACTAACAGAACAACATAAATCTCGGTAACAACAAACGGTCTTGAACGCTTCTGCAAAATGTACAACAGCCAATTTTGCAGTGCTCAAGCCCACGCACAAAAGCGTGTACCTATAGCGATATCAATATTAATGAAGATCCAACGTGAAACAATGACAAAACTGTTTAATCTCAAAAGGATACCATAAAAAAATTGCTCCATCCGATTTAAGACTTATTCAAATAATATGATACATATATAAAATTGACAAAATAATATTTTGAATTGCATTTATATTCCAAGAAAAGTTTTTATTTTGAATAATTTATGACGAGTTAACGTCTAATAATTATATTAGGCACCTTATTAAACGTTATGCTCAAAATCTCATTTTTTTTTTCGAATTTTTTTTCTGATGATGTTTAATTATGTAGATCTACTTTTAGTATCATGGCCCTGATTATTGAGTCAAATGAATTTGCTTTTAAACGTTGTTGGGTTTTTCGTTTCTAGCTGACAACGATAATCACATATTTTGACTTGTCGGTATATTTTTAAAACCCTAGGTACCTATAGTTATAAATCTGACGAGGAGCATATTATTACTCGATCGTATATTTCGAATAACGTGTTCGTATTTAGGGATTTGCCCCGAATAGGTAAATCGAACGCAATAGAGTTATGTCCTCACTCCTCGTACAATATTCGTCGAACGGTATAAGAACTTTCCCAAGTCGTAATAAGTCTACATAATCACCGCCGTTTTAGACGACTATAATATTATATCTATGCGGACGCGCGTTCGCGCAGTTCGATATTATCAAGAAATTCTTTCTTTCTATTTTATCATTTCTTTTCTTTTCCGTCATCGATATATTACACGTAATAAACCGAGGTGCCGGGTCGGAAACGGACGGAGTTGTTGAAAACTGTTGTAGTCGGCTCACACACGTCGGCGGACCTATACGGGTCACGAAAGGTAACGGCCCACCTGTTGGCCCCACCGTCGCCTCGGCAGCAGCGCCGAAGCTGTCAAAGATCGACTCGTACGCGCACATCCCGTAATAATAATAGTAATAATAATAATATAATAATCATTATCTGCTCACGGTTCCGTACCCGTGCAGACCGTATAATACTGTAGGTACACATGATGATACCGTATTTTATAAATGTATATTTCGCGTCAGTGTTAGGTGTATAATGTGAATAATTATGCTCGACGCCGGATGACACCAATTATTATTATAATATATAGGTAGTATATGTTAATTAATAATTGGAAAGTCGGTAGCCCTAATTCAAAACGTAGCGCGAATATTTTCGAGCAGTTTATTTTAATCTAATATTATAACATGACTAATGGTTTTACCATGATTTAAAAAAAAATTGCTGTGCCAGGGATTAGCCCTAATAGCACATCACTCGTAGAATTACATTATACTGGTATTGCATATTATTATACTATAGGTTTACTGTTTACATTAAACATTAATTAATTATATATATATTTTTTTTTTTTATCAGCTATTATCTAGTATAAAACTATTATAGCTTAACAATTGAAATATATGATTAGAAGAATATAATATATACATTAATGTATATTATATTAATAAGTAGTACAGGCGTATACGGATTATACGTTCATATTATTATATAAAATAATGAATCTAATGTAGTTAGCTGGCATATTCAAATGAAACAATAATAATATTATGTGGAAGACGTACAACGGTATGGATAGTTATAATTGACCTTTACTTAATTAAGTCATTAGAAGTGACGGGAGGGGCTTTATGATGGTTGTGAACTCGGAAATAAAAGAAGTAAATAATGTTTCGATGTTTGAAGAAAAAATGGGGATGGTTTTGGTTAGAAAAAGTAGCTTGAGCTGCAATGATGGTTTATCGGAATCATAATTTAAAGTAGACTTAGGAAAGTTATATTTTGTTTCGGGAGCAGAAATACTGTCTCGTTTTCGTCGAGTTTAACTGTTGAGAAGTTAAAATGTTTTTCATTATACATCTATACATAGGAGTTTACGTGACATAGTCGAAGTGTGAAAACCGTAAAACTGCATAGGAATTATAAAATTTTCTACATTTTAGAAAATAGAAATTTCTCTCGTATGTTCAAAATTTAACCGATTTAAAAATAATTTTATAAATTTTAAATGTATTATCTTTTATATTATCAATGACAATGCAATAGTCACTCAATAAAATATATTACAGTTGTTATTACTTTCAAATTTTTAAAAAATCAAAAACATATGTGTTTTGATGACTTATTGATAAAAAAAAAGATAATTTTGAAGTGGGTCGAGTTTTTAACGAATGACGGCAATCTATAATATTTCAAAAATAACGAGCAAATATAGTTTACAGCCTTATACGATTTTCACACTTTCGACACGCAACCGTGGCGCATAATACGTATATCCAAATATTGTAAACCTACACAGTACCTATATATATATATATATATATATATATGCAATTCTAATATAATGTGACAGGCAATGGCTTGTCCCCACCGAGGCACCGACTAACAGTCAATTAGTCAACGAGCCGTTAAATTCATAATTGATCGCTTCGGTGACGAGACCGGCAGCTTCAGGCTGAGGAGGCGTCGTGCGTGTATCGCGCGTATACACACAATACGTAATAACATTATATTATATCGAGTACACGTGGGAAAACTATATAGAAACGAAAAAACGGCGGAAAATTCAAATGTTTTACTATATTCCGTCCGCATAAATTATATGATATAATACGCGATCCGAGACCTTGAGGCGGGCACTCGCGAAAGCACTTAGGCTTAGAACTCGCGCGGCACACACAAAAGTTCGACGCGTCGGGGCGCATGCGCTCCGGCGTATATTTTATAAAATATACATATCGTCCGCGGGATCTTTTGACCTAGAAGAATCTTTAAAGCGCATTAAGCGCGAAAAAAATATAATAATAATAATAATAAGAGTATTGTAGTGGCGGTGCCGGCTGGCAGTTGTAAAAGGACGAATGGTCTCCGAGACGATTCTGCACGTCCTGCAGCCGGAGACCCGAGAGAAGAGCATTCCGGACGCGGAATATTTACGACTCAGACATTTTAATCGCCATAACATCGCGTAGTTGTGTACTATATTGGTCGTATATACGCGACAATACTTATATTCTACACCATTATATCATTATGGTATTATATATATATATACGCTCGACCCCGAACGTTTGCATAATATTATATTATTATTATTATTATTATTGTTGTACGTATAATCGGGATGTGGATGTGTCCGTCTCTGCAATTCGCCTACTGTAATAATATCATAATAATAACGATGACGATATAAAAACTATTGCGTAAGGCAAATTCTAAAAAAAAAAAACGTATCGGCTTATGCGGCGTGATTAAACTGCGCGACAGCCTTTTGCGCACGAAATGTGTTGACGACTACGCAGCAGCCATAGCTCCTATCACACGGTATTAGTAGACGATACTTTGTCGTTATTATTATTATCATTTCGAGATATTTCGGTGCACTTCGAGAGTCGAGATAATATTTAATGCGTATTTTTGCGGAGAAAATTGCCTGTGCGTGTTTTCTCCTCGGCGGTAAAGTCGATTATCTCGTGTATATCTAAACGTTCCATCTGAATTTAGGTTCGAAATCATCTTGATAAATATATTAATAAACTCCGCCGTACCCATACCGCGCGGTCATAAAAAGAGTTATTTATTTTTATATCGCAATATTTACTACTTTATCCCGGGCCTGGGTTTCCGCATAAAAACCTAACTCGTGGTTTTACATTTTTTACACCTTCGGGAATTACGTCTTGATTTATTTCCGACAGTGGCCCCCATTACAAGGTTTTAGAATAGGTAACAATAATAATAATAATAATAATAATAATAATAATATTATAAAGTTTTATATATTATATATTATGCGCTTTGTCTGGAGCAAATTATGTACGGTGAAATTTTATCGACCGAAACTAAAACAGTGTTTGGCAAATTTTGGCACCTGCAGAGATGATTTTTCAATCGAGTTATTGCCGTGATCAGCATTCGGAAATAATAATAATATGATCGTTTAAAAAACAATATTATTATTAAGTCGAACACATTTTGATTATTTTACCAGTGGACGCTCTTTGTATACATGTTACTGCAGTTTTCCATAAATATAATTGGTATATGGTACAAAAATGAATAACGTTTGGGCATCATGCATAAAGTAAATATTATATTATAATATTATATATATACAATTAATTAAATATCAAATTTTATTGACGAATTACAAAAAAACAAATTAAATTAAAAGTACACATTCAATAAGTGTGATGGGTCGGAGCGTATACATAATAGTATATACTGTATATATTATATAGGTATTATATATTTATATATACATATAGTTACAACAACTGTACTATTTAGATTAAATTAAAAACCATACCACCGGCGGTGGTGGCTTTCGTGGAAATTGTTTTTTACACAAATGAGCGGGGACGCAATAACGATATTATACAGGGTGGTTCATCAAGCATGCTAACCACCGCATTTATTTCTTTAATAATATTATGAGTGTACTGAAATCGTAAGATTTCTATGATTTTTAACCATAATTTGTACAACATACGCACTTATACGACCATATTTTCAAAAACGGCTCTTTTCATATACCATTAAGTAATTACGGTAGCTTAATTAATATATTATTACTATTTTTTATACATATTTACTGTCAAGCAATCATAACTAATTAATATGACTGGCATATAGTATTATTACTCTCCGTTCATAAATACGAAATTTAGTGTGTAACGGATGTGTGACACCGTCGCCAAAAGCATAAAATATAATACACTTAGTACACACTGACGGAAATATTATTTTTGTCGTCCGCGTGCACATATATACTATGATAATAACTATAGTAAAATTAAAATACTTCGTTACCTGCAGTCAGTGGGGTATTTATAACTGAATTTCGGGGGGGGGAGGGGGGTGGATATTAGTACTCCACCGCTAAAAATATATGAAGACCTATGTGTAGTGTTGGGAACCCCTGAGAGAAATCGAAGAAAGCTCGAATATAATGACTTCTGCAAGCAGGAGAATGGGCCTGAATGTAAACTTCAAATATTTAGGAACTATAATATTTGAACCACGAGAATGGCACGCATAATGAACTAATTCGATTGAGATCGGTCGCCAGACATCTGCAAGGTAACCTCGTATGCAACGAACAAATATTGTTACATTCGGCATTTTAATTAGGGCACAGGGACGCAAATTTTGTATGCATCATCAGCGTAGGCACCATCACTTTTCCAAGTCGAACACTGAATTTGAATACATTTTATATATTATTTATATTATAAATTTCTTAACAATTTAAAGGATATTTCCAGTCGCAGAGGAGCATAATATGTCATTTTTAATTAATCAATTCCACACCATTGAAACACTTATTCGCTCGCCCGCACTAACACACACACACACACACAATACACATATAGATGAATTCATAATATAATATAATAATATATATGTGTGAGTGTGTGTGTGTGTGTATGAGCGTTGTGTATTATATTAATTTCATATTCAACGATGATGACCACGTTCACCCTTTACAGTTTTCAAGTGTATTTACACTCGGCTATATAATTATTATTATTATTATTATTATGTGGATATAGAGTATTATACTTTGCATTTTAATATACACCCACGGTATTGTGTTTTGGTATGCGTCGTACGAGCATATAGTCTATGATATAGTGATAAACTGATGTATACATTTTTCGAATGCGCGTTTCGCCGCAGCGACGGGACGAGTATAGTATTATATGAAGCCATTGTCATCATTATAATATATAAATTATATATATATATATTTTTTGTATTTGTGTGTACGATAATGTCGTATATTATAGCAAACGATTTCGCGCTTGTAATTTATTTCGGTAGACAACATCACGTCAGATAATATTATAATAATTATAATTTATCGTTCGCGTATATACAAATAATAATAAAACAACCATCTTGCTGTGACCTACAATGCCTATAACGGTTTTGCACGACCCCGAATGACCAGCGATTTCGTCCGATGTCATTACAATTTACAATATAGGGTGATTCGGTCAGCATAGGTAGTACTCGCCCCCATTTTTTATCTTTAATAATGCATTTATACAAATTCTGATTTTTGGAATTGGTAAGTATATCAGCTACTCTGTAATAGTCCTTAAATATGGTTAGTACTATAGTTAGAACTAGTATTTATAATATTAGTTTACATTTTTTATAAATATTATGAAAATTATTCAGATATTAGATGTAGGTATATAAATTACTCAAGTTTTTATACGGTCTCAAATAATATCTTCCAAACCCATTATTGTGGACAAAACACTCCCCGAAGAATGGAAGGTTATTCGAGAATATGGCCTTTAAGACGTGTATCTACTTAAAAGTTCCACGAAACCAGAGTTTGAACGTATTCATTATTATTAAAGGTAAACACGGGGGTTGAGCAAGCATGCGGTGAACCACCCTATACGTTCGATTATTGTAGGCATCCCTAAATATTTTATACCCATAATATTCCGTCGTCCGTCCGTCTATACCTAAAAACTATACGTATAATCATTGATTGTATAACACATGTATTATAATACATAAAAATATAAAATCAATGGTATAACAATATTATATTAATACGTATAATATGCGAGTGTATAATATTGTCTATTCGGCGCCATCGGGGGTACAGGTAGTTTTAGACATCTGCCAAATATTCCGCACGCACTTACACGCGTCAACGCGGTTGGCCGTGTTCGTGTGGGTGTGTTTTTCCGACCCCGTTTAAATTTGCCAAACTCGCACGGGAAACATGTTAATATTAATTTGCCGAACTAAGCCGAAACACAACCACTTCTCTCTCGAGCACACACAACCGCAAGTCTGTTTTGCATGCCAGCAGGAAGTCTTTATATACATTACATTATCAAAACTAATGTGGTGAGGGATTATAATTACTGGGCGCGATACGAGCCAGCGTGCGTTATATATATATTATTATTGTAGAGCCCGCGGAGATCTTTGTCCCGGAGCTTACGGGGTGTGTCAATAACTTTATTTTCTCGATTCTAAAATCGCACGCGAAAGTTTCCACAGAGGGAATTATTCGCGAATATTATGCTCGCACACACACACACACACACACACACACACACCCACACACAGACGCCGAAATGACGATATATATTGAACAAAATATTTATTTAAATGCTTAATGAGTTGCAATAACAACAACAATAATAATAATAATAATAATAATATATACAAATTATACATTTTATTGTACGTATACTTCGATAGAGATATAAGGCGCTGAAATAATATCGCTATCGTACAATATAATATTATGTTAATGCAGAAAACAGCAGTGACGTTTAACAAACGAAAAAAAATGGCGTGTAAATTTCTGGTTAAAATACGTGCGTATTATTATATTATATGTATTATATTGTGTACACGTGATGGTGAACGTAAAATAAATAACCGAAAACGATTTATAAATAAAAATGACAATGGGCGTGAGGCACAATGCAAGTCGTGTCGGCGAGTTCGATAAATGACTTGTAAAATGGTTTACGGGTATGGAAAAATAAAAAATGTTTATCAGCTAATTCAAAAGATATTTGAATCTGAAAACGGCGGACATATAACGGTTATATTACCGTAAACGGTTATTACTTATTTTTTATCTTCGTGTACAGACACTGCCCGTATACCGTGCGAGCGCAATTTTATTATTATAGTGATATTCATATTGTCATCACGACCATCAGCAACTTTAAAGTAGGTAGTATGGAAAATCGCGACGATGTTTAGTGATATAGGGTTAAAGGTGATGGCGAACACCGAAGAATGTTTGTCTCGCTGCAAAATCATAATATAATCGCGAGAAACTGCCCGGTTACCAAAACATACTATACACTTATTATTATTATTATTATTTTATCCGTGGCCGGCCGAAAGCCAAAATGTCGAGCGATATTTCAAGTCTAAAAAACTAAACAAAAAAAACAAATACGATTTATCGTACTCGCCGAAGTATAATAATTAGGACCGCTTAAAAAACTTGATACGACCGATCGTCCATAAACTGCGTGAGCGCACGCACCGAGCACGAGCCACGGCAGTCGGCCATACATTGTTGCCAGCCGTTCGTTCGCCGGCTATTAATTAGGCTCAACATAGTGATATATTATTATAAAAACACCGTTATAGTGTTTCACCTCACCGTTTTTGGAAGACGAACATTAAATACCGTCGGCAGCGGCGAGTGACGTTTCAAAAAAAAAAATTTTAAAAAATATACAATAATATATTATACTTTTATCGCTCTCGGGGTCGGTCGCCTTCGGGTCTTTCGCCGTCGTTTTGGCCGGGGCCCATGTGCGTCCTATAATATATACAGGGGTCAAAGTGGTGGGGGGGGGCGAGGCGACTTAGTCCCTCCGCTTCGTCTGTGACCACGCGCTTAAAACGCGTCCCCTTCTGCGTCGCTTTCTTCTGGAGGTATATTATATCCTACAACGCCGCCGGTACAATAAACGCTCAAGACTTTAAGTTGAATGGAAAAATAATTTCCTCCGTTAAGAATATAATACAATCAGTTTTCTTCGCAAACGACTTTGGTCCAGAGTTATTGTATTAAATATTTTTCATAAAAATATTGTTAAAGCGGTTACTTGTTCAATTTCTTTAACTATCTCAATATATTTCTACGTCATGTTTAACTGAATAAATCAATAAGAAGAGGTACAATAAATATTTTATTAGGTATTTACATAGTATTATATTAAATTGTATTTTGTTAATTTATGTGTGGGCGTTGAGGAAACTAATATGGCTTGTAACGCAAGTCCCAACTAAAATATAATTAATGTTTCTTATTATATTTATATTGTTTTATTTCAAAAATGTACATATTTTTTTTGCTTAAGATTAAATATTTTGCAATATTATTATGTTTAAATTTTAGATTTATGCATTAAAATTGTATATGCAAATTAAATTAATAATTATGGGTTACTAATTCAGAGATTAGAAGTAGGTACTGGTGAACCCCAGAAACTTCCCCCGACAATCATTTTGCGACAACGTAATAAAATTAAAACGTGTAAGCAATGAGAATAATTATTTAAGTTTACGCACTATACGTGTAGCGTTCAAAACAGTATATACCGATCACTGTGTACCCTTTGCCATTTTGTGCTAATTTATGTGCATAATATAAATTATAGTACTGCAGTGAACCGTAATAATATATGTGTGCACGAGATGTCGAGATTATTAGGTGCGCAAATAACTTTATGGACAGCCGCGGTCGTCGGCGGAAAATCTTTCGTCGTTGAGGTAGGCTGTAGAAAAAAATCGAGCTCGAGCCGTAATATTATCACGACGACATGATAATAATATGCATTATTATGCGTTTATATACTGCACCGTGCCAGAAATGCATCGCTGCAGGGGAGGGGGGATGCACTTACGACAATCGGTTGACGTCGAGCTCATTTCCGCGCGGCGTTGCGGCTGCAGACGACAAGCTCCCTCGCGGGCACGGAAGCGCAATAAATTTAAACGCGCATATTTTATAATATAATAATAATGTACTCGCGTCGGTCTCTAAACATTGTTACAGGTATTTCATTACAATATTATATATATATATATATGTATACGACGTATATAATATCGCGTAACGCCACAGTGCGAGGGGGGGGGAGCGTCTCGGTACAAAAATAATTTAGTTAAAAACCTCTCTGGCGCGCGCTCTCGAAATCGATATATTATGATGGGCAATATCTCGGTGGTATAATATATACGTGGTGGGAAAAAAAATAAATATCGGTCGGCGTCGTTGTCGTCGTCGTCGATACCCGGTCGCTAGTTTCCGTTTACCGGAACCGTCACGCGTATACCTTTATCATTATATTATATACCTATATAGGTGCAGCATAATAATAATATGATATACGCGTATATTATATAGGTACCTATAGTAGGAATAATTTTTTTCCTGATTGATGACCTTTGCCGCCGCCGTTGTTGTTGCGCGTTGCTGTTATACACTGTCGCAAATGATTTCTGTTGAGGAAAACCCACCCCTGTGGCCGCGGGGTTGCCCCCCGACGACGGTCCGGGGCGACTGTAACAGGAGGAGTAGGAGGAGGAGAGTATATGATACGGTGCGGAGGATTGGGCGTGCGACTGTGCGGGAAGGGGCGTGGTGTGGTTCCTGTGGGGGGAATGGGCAGGGGGGACGGTTCAGAGTGCCCGAGCGGCGAAAGGGAAATATCGAAGGGGGAGGGGCGGGAGAGGAAGGGTAATTGATCAGACGTCAGGCCCCTTTTACGCTGCATTGTGCGTAACGCCACCGCCGCCGGAATTCTTGGACAAGACAAGATTAATGGTTGTTACACGGCGGCACTGCTAGTGGTGGTAGGCGGGTTTTTGGGTGTGTGTGTGTTAATCATATACGCAAAAGCTTGTTTCTATATACATATATAATATGGTAAAACGCTCTGTATAGGTATAGTAATTTGTGTATGTGGTGCGAAGGGCACACGGGTGATTCGCACCTACCTCCGCGCTGCAAGAAACTTACTTTCTTATACGGTGTATAATAATATCGTGTACGTAGGTAGTTATATATATATATATATTGTTATTATATTATTAATGCACATTATATTGTACGCGAGCATGCGCACTACAGCTGATGTGGTTCTATAGCGATAGGCTTTCCCAGTGTAGACATAATATTATTGTTTCGAGTGTTTTAAATACCTACCTGCGCTATCACAATAATTATTATCAACGCCGCGATTGTTATCGAGTTGTCGCAGATTTGTTGGATCAACGTTCTAGCGCGGAAATCACAGGAAATACGATCAAAACTGTTACACATCGAAACAGATTCGATTTTTGTCGTATCAACCGGAATATAATAATATTATTATACCTTCTCGCGAATCGCGTTATAATTTATATATAAATTATATATATATATAATTATATATATAATTTATTTATTATTATAAATTATAACGCGACAATATTTACTACTCTTAGTAGGGTGGTTGTGTTTTCAACCGTTAAAATAAATCACACATATCGACTGTGTCGAGGACGAGCTGCGTCATCCTAGTTTGACCGAGCATAAAGCACCCCGACGTTTTCCGATGAGGTCCCAGTACGCAAGGGGTAACCCGCTGATGATAGGGGTGTGCATGATGATACTACCATAATATGTTTTGTCACGTATAATATATGTTCGCAATATATTCCCGTTATATAGTCAGAAGCGGGTGGTGGAGGGGGGTGGTGAAACTCGTAAAGATTAAGATCCCGCTATTGAAATCGTTCGCTGGGCCACCGAATCTTTAAGCCGAGCCGAGACTCGGACGACTTAGGCATTTATAAAGATTATGATCACACGACCCTGCAGGAGGAGTATAATGCGAACCGATCGTTTGTACATTGTATTTAGTACGGATTTCGTTATCGTAGCGGTGTGTCGACCGATTTCTAACGAATGAGTGGCGCGGCGGTGGTCGATGCTTGAGCATATTTTATAATACAAAACAATACACTCGACGTGTACACAATAGGTAACAAACATGTCCGTGGAAAACATTAACTTAAAAAAAAGTATTGACAATTAATTACATATACCATTGACTGTCCATTATTAAATATCAAGGAAAAACCGGGTTGAAACGATCAGAAGTCAGCATACATACATATACACAATACAATATTATGTATACATAATATATATTTATACTATAGTACTGTATACATTGAATCTTTGGGAATTTTAAGTTTATAGTTTTAAAGCATATTTTATTATTACCGAAATTTTTCAAAAAAAAAAAAGAATATCATAATTTGCGAAAAACATGCAAATTATAATCAAATACCTACCTAACACATTTTTATTATATTTTTCATATTTTACAATATAGATAAAACGAGGTTTTGTCTTTGTTACATCAACATGTTTCGTAACCTGTCTTCATAACAATTTATCAAAATGTAAACTGCATTTGGCGGAGGTCGCGATTCGACGATAGGACGATTGTTTTATCTCTGTGTTTAACAGAAGCAGACGTCGCGCCAGTGAGTGGATAGATATTTGATAACCATAACAGGTTACACTGTATTAACTATTGTATAATATTATTTTATATAATTACATCGTAGTCTCCAACAATAAAAAAATATTAAGTACTTCAAGAACAAAGCGTAAAGCTCGACCATGTAAACACTTAATTATTCAAAAAAAATATATAGTAATCGGGGAGGGAATTTCACAAGTATCAATAAAACAAAAAAATGTATGTCAAAAAATCTCAAAAACCATAATATAACTTGGTGGTAAGTGGTGTATCTTGTCATCAAGTAGGTCACTGCGCAGTACCTAGAGGATGTGTTAAATTCGAATTCAACGATAAATCATTGAATTTTAAAAACGATTCTGAGAGGAGAAAGTAGGCTTATATGGTCTAAGGATATTTTATTATTTTATATTATTATTGCCTATATATTTTGTTTTAATAATTTATTTGATATTAGCAATACATTGGGTTTGAGGTAACTTTTGTCAAAAAAAAAAAAAAAAATCACATATTAAATTATTTATAATTTCTGTCATACAATTCAATATAATTTGATATTATACTATCTGTTATTCACTTATAAGTCAATATCGACGTAGGTACCATCATCATATTATAGTCTTACAGTATGCTATGGTGTATTGGTGTAAATTGGTTCGTGGTATAAATAGCTTATAATGAATTGAAATATTTTGTATATACGAAGGGAGTGGCTTACAAATAACATTTTTTTAAATAGTAACAAAATAGCACAAAATATTTCCGAATAAGTCGTGACCATACGTTTGAATAATATGCAATGTCGTCCGCAAAATCTGAACTTCAACCACTGATAAAAATTGTACATGGTTTCAAGCTGAACTTTTTTTAATTCTACGGGAAAAAAATACTTATGAGGAATCTCGTATGTATTTCAAACCTTAGTTGTTAAAATTAAATTATAAATATTATATTATATTGTTATTATTATATTTATAAATATTTGGTGAAAAATTCAAATCGTTCACAACTATTCACTTTTGAATTAAAACATAAAAGAACAAATCAATCGTGTCGAAAACTGGTTTGGCGTTATAATTCCCGTTCTCCGGGAGAACATTCTCCCGTTTTCATTTATTTTTTGTCTTTTCCGATTATCTTGAACATTTCTGTGAAAGTCCAAGCCATATCCAATGAATTACCAACTAACCTAGAGAGAGAGTGGCCCAAGAGCCCAGAAGACTGAAGCGGTAATTGTGAGGTTAGGTTTTGGATATTGTTCCAAAAGGCATTGACAAGTGGAAAAATAAAAATGTTTAAGAAAACACACACATGCGTCATTGCAAAACCAAGTACATTTATCGTTCCTCGTTCAGAATATATGTATATGAAAAAAAATATAAAATAAAACATCGCTACATTTTAAATGGCCGTCGGTACTACTAAACAAAACGGTTGGCTTGATCTGCCATATTTCTTGGCGCTTTATGAAAATATGCGATTGCCAGTATATGTATGTACAGTATTGTGAATTCTTTTGCCGATGATAAAATCGCGCGTTCCACAATGGGCCCGTTGAGATTTAGTCATTGTGCACATTGCGCCCGGACAATGTACAGGTATACATTTTCCTACTTTTACCACTAAAACCCAGCATTGTACCATATCCGCGTACAATGACTGGACGCTGTAGCTGTACAATGACCGATTTCATACTTTGTCCGTAACGTGCATGTACGTACATTGTCAAAAGTCGAGAGGGCGGGTGGGAGGGGCATACGCGTGTACCGCACGATCGATATGTTTTTATCATAAATGCTTTACACAAAAAAATAATAATATAATATAATTTATTGTGCGTGCATGTATATAATACACAATATATAAAATAATATACTGCTGCAAGGTCATTCATCAAGCAAGCTCGACCCAATTTTTTTCCTTCTCAACGCAGAACTAATTTCGTTACTGGTTTTTGAAATTTTTAAGTATAGGTACACTTGAGACGATGATATTTTCAAATACTCAGATTTGTTGTGCGACTATAATATTATCGTCCAGTGGCCGATACAAGTTCTTTTGTTGCCAATGACAAACCACGTTTTTGGGTAAAATGTTTAGTCAAATAATTTTTTGACTAATCAATATCGAACAATTAATTAGCCTTTGAGTTGTTGAACGTCGCGTAGGTACTAAGATAATTGATAAATCCATGATAGGTTATATAGGAGATAGGGTTATGATGATTTGAAAATTATAACAACTAATTTGTACCAAATTTTATACTTGGTAAAATGTGTCCAAGTACTACTATCTATAGTCAAGTATTTAAATACATTTTTGGTATTAAAAATTGGTATTTTTAAAATACTTTTTGACCAATGTATTATTTGTAGGATTTCATAAAATAAGTAGATAACGGAAAATATAACCAGGTCGACCCCGGATCTACTAAATTATGTATGTAGGTATAATAACTATTTAATTTAAATAATCATAAAGAAGTTTGAGTCTAGCTATTTGTGATTAACGTACTTACAAATATTTCAGTATCAAATGTATTGAACTAACAAAAAGTATTATTGTATTTATATTCAAATACTTTTGAAAGAAAACATTAGAATATGTATTCTGAATATATTTGAAAAGTAATCTTAACCAGACTGGTACTAGACAATATATTATATTTTGAATTATGTAAAACCATTATTAATAAGGATTGTTTTCCTTAGTAGTTAAAGTACAGAAATAAGTTTAGTAACTCAAAAACCACTAGTTTATATTTTGGTTTTTATGAGTCAATAATGTCATAAAAATCATTTGACAAAAAATGTAAAGCAAATAAATAATATCTCTCGTTTGCTAACAAATAAAGTTTGTATCGCCACATGAAAATTTTGAAGTGGTTCAAAATTCTAAGTATTTGCAAATATAGCCATTAAATATAATTAAAAAACCAGAATTTGAATAAATGCATTATTAAAGGATTAAAAAAGGCTGAGCATGCTTGGTGAATCATCCTGTATATACATTTATTTAGACACACAATAAATATGTAATGCATACGTCGCATTAAAGCTTTAAAAAATGTGTAATAATATAAATTGTGTTTGATATATTTTATTATCAACGACGGCGACGACCATAATATATTATTATAACATTAAACGCTGCCCCGATACACTTGAAAAAAAAATAATATTTATTATCATGTTTCCCCTCCATCAGCATCGATCAGTCTGCCCCACATTTGGCCTACATTTTATTATTTTTGTTGATAATAATTTCATAACATATGTAATCCACTCGGTAACAATATAATATTATGGTTTTTGTTATAAATTATAATATATTATAGGTATATGACTTTATGGCAAAGACAAGCATTGACAAGTTAAAAAGTTTATCATTTTCAAACTTTTTACTTAACTAACCTACTTGGTTAATTTTCTTATTAATATAACAACTTTACTAGTGTAAAATAATCCATCGTAACAATACTTAGAGGTTTTTCCTGTGGAGGTCAAAAATATAACTGCAAGTTAAAATTATATTCATACCTGCATAATAATAATATACATTAATTAATAATATACACATACAATGATTTTAAATACATAACAATAGAAATTAATTTATTTCTAACCTATGTTGATATTTTTATCCAGAATAACTCTAAACTTATAGAGTTAAATAATAATATAATTTGTTTGTTAACTTATTTAACATATTGCTTAAAGTTCTCTCATATAGCTTTATAAACCGACACGAGTTAATTTTTGTCATTAACTTGCCCACCTCTGTTGGTACTAGAAAGAATACTGTAGTTGAGTGACGAGAAAATCGCGTTTCGAGCTTTTGAATTATTATTATTACTGTTTTCAAACACTCATACGACGTTCTAATAATGTACAAAATAAAACCTTTTCCCCAAAGTCCATAGCTGATAATGCGCATACCATGTTATATGTCGTGCGCGCACACACATACACATCGCGCTCGGTGATAAATGCAAAGGCACAAAATCGGTAGGTATTCGTATTTTCCGTTTTTGTCCGCCCATTTTTTGTTCTAATATTATTATTATATGTTTAATCAAACCACAAAACAAAACTTAATTCATATTTTAATAAACGGCTTATTTGGTTACATTCGCCATTTCCGTTTGCCTTCCCAAACGTAACGCTCTATTGATTTTATGATAATTAGACTTTAGCCGGTTACCGCGCGTAGGTATTTCGCGAAATGTCCATTTATATTATTATAAACACACCTATACCGACCTACCTGGGGGTAGGTACATGATATTATTATGATATAGCTGCGGAGTGGGCGGTAATGTCTTTTGACTTTAATAAATCATTTTTTTTTTTTATTTATTTAAATTTAGCGTTTTATTAATATCGCAAGAGGAAAAAAAAATTCAGAACGAGACTCGAACTATTATGTTAAATTTTTCGTACAGAATGCACCACAATGTACCGGGTTAAATTACATTTTACCGTAGATATACCAATAACACGGCTGTGCGCGGAAGCTATTGGTTTTACAATGGCGTATATCTTTTGTACTTATTTATTTATTTGTTTGTTTTGTTTTTTTTTTTTTTTTGCCCCGTATACATATCTGAAAAACCTTTTAAGCGTTGTTTCTGCGTGCTCCGTGCAGCCATTTTATATGTATGTGTCAATATGTTTTTACAGTCAATACTTTTCATCGGCCCTCGCCGTACATATATAGTACATATATAGTACATATTTTAATATATTATTATTGTATCGTGCGCTGCACTCGGAGTGTGCTGGACTTGCCCAACGTTTTCGCATTTTGTCAACAACGAGGGGGAAATCGAGGTATATAATACAAAATCACGGAAATCGTATTTTATTTTAAGCTCGCGACACGACGACTTTCCGATCGCGATTTTATCATGATTATAAATTCCCGGAAAAACGTTTTCCCGATATAATTTGGACTGGAGACGTATTTCCGCGGATGTGCACTTATAATGTGACGTTATAACCACTCGATACACGAGGTGGTTTTTAAGCGCGCTCACCCTGGTTTTATGCTTAAATTATGAATGTATTCAAATTCTGATTTTCGGAACTTTTAAATACACTTGAAGACGGAGATATTGTTTTCGAATATTTCAGATTTTTTGTGAGCACGTTTACAAGACATCACCCTGTACACCGCAATAATTATTTTCACAATACAATATTGACAGATATTTTTAACGTTGAAAAATGCAATTATTTTCGTACTCGACGAAAATATTTGTAGACGATATGGAATAATATTGCAGTAGTGTTTCGCTTCGATAGTCTATGTATTGCAAATACAGCCGCACGAAATCGATTAAGACTATATAATAATATACTATAAAGTAGGTATAGGAATGCGACCCATCGTATAAGGCCTATATCGCATCATAATATTATATTGAGCAAAGCATCAGCCTATATACCTGCAGTCACTACAGTCTACAATATATATTATTATTATTATTTTATCTAATTAGATCGTCTTATATTATTTTTTTACAGAGTCGATTTAATACAGAAATACCTGAAACCACGTACTTGCGCAGTATAGCAATGTACGAAACGTTATGATCAATGACCGAATGGTTTTATGGTTTCAACATGCGATACAACGCGAAGAATAATATGGTTTTATATCGTACTGCAGTCGCAGTGTGATTGTGCACCACGAAAATACACTTAATCGTACCTATATAGTCTATGAATAATATATAATATAGGTATAGGTACACCTATAATGTGCGACTAGGAAAACATTACGAAACACGTGAAATGTATATTATATTATATCGTATCTTGTTATAAGCAACGCTGCAGCACACATAGTGCGTGGCTGCCCTAGACAATATTATAAACCAGACAGATGGGAAAATTTTTTTTCATTACTATTATTTACATCGTGTGTGTGTGTGTGTGTGTGTGTGTGTGTGTGTGTGTGCATAAAAACACGTAATTCCGACGTAAGTATGGAAATTTATTCCACTATCCCTGCGCGTATATACGCCTATATTATATATACAACCGTCGGACACAAAGGTATAAATGCATGCAGGTTGAATTTTTTTCACGTTATAAGCTTTTTCGATTACGCCGGTCGATTTTTCTTGTCTGCCTTTACACTTTTCGATGCACACATAATGATACGCAGCCACGAGCCAACCGTATTTTTGCCCGACGACTATTATTTTATTATTAATGTGCATTTGCAAAACGTGATCTAGGACAACTAGGCGTACTATCCCGCGTTGGAGAGTTAACATTTTTTAAGTTGGTCATGTTTTTTCATTGACTCGGCTCACTAAAATATTTATTTTCCTATTCCATGCAAATCTGCTGAGTTTGCCGGCCAATTTATTATAGGGCTAATTTATGTTAATATTTTAAAAGTCCAATTACTAATTTCCATTATGAATTCAACTTTCAAAATGTTGGGTCAGTTTTAAAGTTTATATAGGCAAGGGGAGAGTAGTGAATTATATCCGGAGTGATAAGTGGGCTCTTCTTAACATAAATTGTTGGGTTGATACTTGATATCGTTTGAGCTATTGAATAGCTACTCGAAAAGATACATGAAAATATTCTGCTACTGAGTATAATAATAAAAACATGTGTTATTATTCAAAAAAGTGAAATACCTAAGAGATTGGATTTGTTTGCATAAGTGTAGTGTTTAACCAACACTTCAAATTATACGACAACATTTATGATATTGAAAAACAAACAAGTATCGTGATAAAATGGTTTTCTCAGCCAATTCGCACTACCTTATATCACATAAATGTATCTCATATACAATGTTAAAATACCTAAATAATACTATCGGCCATAAATATATCGAATAGGTAATAAATATTTAATAATAGTGTTACATAATATTATTATATCATGGCACAACAAAATAGATGAAATTTACAGTATAAAAAAATAATTTTAGTTGTGGATGGAAAACTTGGCGAGGCTTACTCCAGCACTGTGTAGTATTATTTTGTTAATTACAACTATACATAAAGTCCACAAAGTATACTGAGGAAAAAAAATTGAGAAGTGAAAAACTAAAATAGACTTTCATTATATTGTTTTCCAGAACAATGGTGAAAATAACCAAAATCGATTTCGCCAAAACCAGGTTTTCCGCAAATGTGACGGTTTTCCATAGTTTTTATCCGTCTTCTGGAAAATTCAGAAAACAACCTCTCTTGTGTCAAAGCTTTGTTGAATTTACGATCTTTATAGATACACAGACGACATTTTGGAACACTATTTCTACTAGAAACACACTCACACACACACAAAACACATCACCGTCGTAAAACCAATACATTTCTTCGGCTTCGCAACACGATAAAAATGTATTTAGGGCGTGACTATAGTATTGGGGGTTTTAAGTGAAAAAGGATATTCTGCCGACTTATGCCCTTCCGGGGATAGACAATTTGTTAAATGTAATGTATATATTAAAGAATATATATATTTATATGTAATTCGATAAAAAAAATCCATACGTCTTCTTAGTGGTGTGCATTTTTTCTTCGGCACAAGCATTCGCATTATTTAGCTTGCGACGAAATATTATTTAACGGTTTTTCGGGTAAATTATGTCGTGGACACAGTACAAAAGTGTGTTACACAATATACAACAGTATACACGATTTGCCATTAGAATAATTATTATTTATCGCATTCGACAAAAACATTACACAATCAATATATTTCAGCATTACATCGACGAGGATAATATTGTTATTATTATTATATTTTTCTTAAAAAGATAATACAATGCATTTTGACAGGTTTCAGAATAATAATATATCAGATAGAAATCGATTACGAGTTCACCGTGATTTCTATATGAAAATGTATTACAAACGTTGCATGGCATCCCAATAGGTCTGTACGTTAGGTTAAAATATTGTAACAGTTTAATCCTACGTGGCCGTGACACAGAAAGTTTGAACGTCAAAACTTCGAATATAAACGAATGCGAAATGTACAGTATGAAATCTCTTGTCAATTTAGATTGAAAGAAAAAATATTTTCAGAGAGAGAGAGAGAGAGAGAGAAAGAGTTGGATTGCGAGACTTGCAGTGATGTTATATATTAATATATAGTTGAAAAATGGACGAAAGTATACGTTTGAAAACAATTAAGTATAACTCAATTAAAACAACATTAATTATTGTACTTGTACATAATATATTATTATTGCAATACACGGTACATCAAATATCCTTCGTTTACAACTTTTGCTTAACTCATTTCGTATCGACTCACGAAAATGGTTTCCTAAAATGTTTAATTTCGGTTCATCGTTACACGTATTATTTTATCAATTTTTACTTTTCATAAAGTTGCCCAACAACTTTAACACTCGTTTGTTGTTCAATCGTTTTCAATTAATATATCGTTAAGGTGAATTTATATAATTATTATTGCGAAAACTAACAACACGAAAACGATTCTTCCGCAACTATAAATTAATAGGTCTACCCTCCCTCTTGACACAATCGCGAGCAAAGTGCAATGAAAATTTAAAACTTCTAATTTCTTTTTTTCTTTTTTCTTATTTTTTTAAACATGACATTTATATTATTATCATTCACTGACTAAACATTGCTCGTTTAATTTAAGCGTTTGTATGTTGTATTATTTTCATATCCGTAAACTTTACAGTTTATTCTTATTTCTCGGCTATCATTATTTAGAATCGTAAACTTCTGCGTGCCAGCAAACGAAATTCTGCAAGTTAATGGTGAATAATGACTCGCGTTTCTTGGTCAAAAGTGATGAAATTTATATGCTGGACTTTTCAAATTGTAACGTTTAAATGTGATTTCTTTGCGCCGTGATTTACACTAATGGAAAGGAAAAAGGAAATATAGAAAAACGATCGTCTATCACCGTACCGGCCCTTAATAATGTTACATATTATTTATTAATATAATTAGGTTTTTAGAATAAATTATATAATTTAATTGGAATAAACCAAAAAGGGTGTAAAAAATAATTGCGCCCGGCTTATTTTAAAGTGATTTTTTTAGTACACTTGTGTTCCACATTAAAAATAATAATATGGTATAGTAATTTAATAATAAACTAATAAAATAATTATAATTATGTTATTATAATATTATACAATATATGTATGAAAACAGCCATTAAAATTCGTATTATTATCAAAAATAATTCATCTTATATCATAAAAATATAGAATATATTATAAATATACTATTTTAAGGCACCTAATTGATTGACATTTACCAAAAATTTTTTTTTTAAAACTCCATATTAGGTACCTTACTTATTACATTAAAAATTGTATCATCATATTATCATGATTAAAAATAATTAGCTTAATGTCACACATGAGCAATAAAAGTTTGTAGGTATAACTAAATTATTTATCTTTATTTAAAATTTAACACGTTCACCACGTGACTAAAGTATAACCTATATATTATACCTAACATCTTGAACGTGACTATAGTTCGTCCCTACGATTTTGTGTGTCCTTTTAGAATGCGGGGGGGTCACGTGACTATAATCACCCATTGATATGTATGTTGAACTTACACTACCGTTTGCCAGACCCCGCTGATGTGCCATTCAAAATTTTATAGAATTCATTTTTTTTAACATCGCCTTAATTCGAAATGGGGATGCGAAATAATAATTGTACTTATTTTATTTTGATTATATTTAAAACCGGGTTTTTTTGAAAACACAAGTAAATATCTTAAGGTACCCAATGAGTTTCGTGTAATTAACGTAATTATGTAAAAAAAAATGCTGAAAATTTAAAGTAATAAGGTTTCTTATTGACGAGGTCACAAAACGGTGTAGAGGAAAGTAATTATAAAGGCAGTTACAGTGATAAAACAAGAAACGGTATAAGAGGAGTAGAGCTATTTAGTCGACGAGTAGGCACACTAAAGTTAATAATCGCGCCAGAAGAGTAGGCGAATCAACTACCGGGTACCGGGTATAAGTTTATTAAGAAACGTTATATGCCAGCCTGCTGTTTGCGGGGCGGTCTGCTCGGACCGGCAAGCTGCGCAGTAGCTATATTATATAGGTGAATTATAGAAGGATTTTTTTTCGTAAAATATATGACCGTATACGCGGAGCCATCATGACACATAGAAATAAAATGTTTGGGTAGGTACCACAAACGAGCGCACGAGCACAATAATTATTATTATTGCACTCGATGCCGGTAATTATTATATAGGTATATATATATATGTACTGCCGACCGTGCACATGAAGTTGGTCTAAATGTAAATCGTGATTTTTCGCTTTATGAAACGCTCGTGGACGGGTTTCGCCCTATTACAACGCTGTTGGCCACACTTTACGCTGCGTTTTTACGACACATAAAATAACGAAAACGGCAGAGTTCGTATTAAATTGCTTCGCGAAATGGATGTACGCAATTTGCACCAGTATACAGCAATAAGAAATATTGCCCATTCGCACAATAAACTAAATCTGGTGTTCTGTTTTGTCGGTGGTCGGATGCAGTGTTTCGTTTATGAATATGTTTAGGGCATTTTATGCTTTTGGCTTTTTATTTAAATTATAAAAGTTAGGGTTTTCGCGAATATTTCTTTTGCAAATTGTTTATTGCTTTATAAACTCGACAAAGGAATTGCAGGGTTCGAACGGCTATAACGGATTCCGAATACACAAAGTCGCAAAAAGTTTTATCTAGTTTTGTCCTGTTTATATTATATTATTATTACTACTATTATTACTATTATTATATACTACTATAATATAATATTACTACTTTTTAATATACGTAAAGTTCTTACTGCAGTTTAATCATATAATGTGAAACAAATTTAATAGCTATACTCTCTTGTCAATGGAGTGTCTCTGAGTTATTATTATTTAATGCGTTTCAACAATAATGATTATTATACATTTTAAAATCGCGGAGAGGAAATTTCGAAACCGTCGTCCTCCATTCGTTACAACAGAAATATACTGTCATATGATAATATACCGACAATGGTTTTTTTTTTTTGTCTGTGCTCTTTCGATTAATTCACGAATTTTGAACACGAATTATTTTATTTATAATTCATAAAACTCAATATTTGCTTCTAGTTTTTATTATTTTTTTTTCTCTACGTCATCATATATTTTAAATTATTCAAATCATAATTAATATATGCAACACCAAGATAAATTCCGGGAATGTGACATGTTTCGAGCCGCATAATTTATTAATAAATGTAAAAATGAAGCCAGTGTGAAAACTATATGCATGCCAATTTTATGGACATAAAATTATTATTTTCCAGTACATTATAGTTTGTTAGGCAATTTTCATATCCCTGTACACGACAAAAACCTAATAAAATATCAATATTTAGGGGAACTATTAAGTTCGAACAGCAGCTGTACACGTTCACAGCAGACGGCGATAAACAATAATAATTATTTACCGAACCCTGAAATGTGGCTTGTCAATTATAAATAATAAGTAAAAGTTTCGAAGATATATTAGGTATAATAAGTGAAAATGACGTAGGTATTCCATTTATTCGCACCCATTGTAAAGCATTCCGGAGTAATCGTAACCAAGAAAAGAACACTCGCGAACAAATTCGAACTTCGTTTCGTCGGTTTCCAATTTGAAGCCATTAAAAGTTCATCACACACTTCGCTTTCCGTTGTTCGCGTCTCGGGACTCGAAAATCTTGAAAAACCTTCCTACCTATATCACACGCACGACCGTCGTCGGTGGAAAATATTTCATCCGAGGTATATTATATTCGAGCCGAAAAGAAATGAGGTTTGCCGAATAAAAAAAAAAGAACTTACAGCGACGTCCGCGCGTATGCTCGCACCAAAGTGAATAGATGAACAAAGATATTTTTAAACGTATTTCTCATGACAGCCAGCTGCAGCAGCTACACCGTCACAATATTTATGGTGCGCGTCTTACGCAGAGTTCTCGTTATCCACTTTCGAACACTTTATTGCAAATTCAAACCTACGAATAATATATCGTATTTATGTACACGTACCTACGCATAGTGATTCACCTAGCATGTTCGTCCCCGGTTTTTCCCCCTCAAATAATGAATATTTATTCAAATTTCTGATTCCTGGAACTTTTGAGAACCGTATATTTATTTTCAAAGCCTTCGATTTATCACGCAATTTAAGAAGTGTCCTGTGGCGAAGCATACTTTTTTTTATTTAAACGAGAACCGCCTTTTTACTTTTGTAAGTTGTTAAGGTTGATTTTTTTATTTTTTTTTGAAAATGCTCATATACTGCTATGGTTCATATTTCGATATCGATGTGTCAAAGTTGTCAACAAAATCAAATGACTAAAAATTTGCAGTGATAAAAGTGTTGTTTGTATCGTCCCCGGGATTCTCCTTATACGGTAAAACAGATCTAATACTTAATAGTATAGGTAAGTACTTGAAATATGGTCAGTAAGTATACCTACTTATAAATTAAAAAAATCAGAATTAAAACAAATTCATTATTATTAAAGGATAAAAGTGGGGTGAGGTATCATACTGTACATATCTAAAACTAACACACGTAGGTACTTTAAACTAATCAATTTGTTCGACGTTTATTGATATATCGCGTACATCTAATAAACTTAATGATATAGGTATGTACATATTAAATTGCAATTCAAATTACGACACGCGACCCATCTAAATATTCAAATCACGTTTAAAAATATTTTATTGTCAATGGTTTTGTCGAAATAAAAACAACATCTATAAATTATTAGTTTGTTATTATATTATGTAGGCACTTACATGATATTATATTTGTGTAATATGTGTGTGTAATATTTGTGTGTACGTCTGTGGTCGAATGTATTGCTATATTAACGTAGGTATTCATAACAATGCAATAAAGTCAAATTTAATAATAATATGTGTATCTCGAAACCGCACTTAATGTGATTACCTCAGCGTAGAAGATAAGCCAGAAAGCTACGGATCCTTAGGAGTAAGGCGTATATATTATTAGATAAGTATGTATAGTGAAGTTCAAATAATTAGCAACAAATAATTAAATTGGAATAATATTTTATCTTTAAACCCAAACGTCTCTCGAGGCTATAATGACGTTTTTAAAATCATATAATGTCATTTTCATGTATGATGTATGTACATCAAGAAAATATATTATTCTATACATTAATGTTACATTTCAATTTTGTATGAGCTGAAATAAAGTTATGAAAAAAAAAAACAGATAATATATGAATAACGAATAAAATTGTATTTTTGCCATCAAGACGAATCGTATAGTTGTAGATTATTACAATCGAATATTACTATGATAATAATAAAGCTACTTCCCAACTCCCAATAAACGGGAAATAATCACAAATACATTTTACTGTTACCTTCCAGGGGGAATATCATTTTACACACATTATACATTTACTATTATTATCTATCTACTGTAATAATTAGATAATATTAATTGTAATAGCAGCTGTTAAAACCACGGTCGGTAATTCGGTAGAATAATGCGTTTGCTTTGATAAGATAATGAACCGTAATACCATTTACAGTGAATATTTTAGGACTGGTGTACTGCAAGGTCTAAATTAATTAATCATAATAATTTAAGTATTCACTTTTAATGTCGAGACATTGAGAGGGTATTTCGAGCAACTAATATTGTATTGTGTAAATTGTGAGTTTGGTCTGAGCAGATAAAACTGTTTGGATTATTTTTATTTTTTATTTTTGTAAAAATTTACATTGTTCAATAACGATTTGTGACAACAATAATAATTTTAAACTAAATTACAACTAAAAAATAGAAAAATTGAATTCATAATATAACTGTGCATGGTCAGTAGATGATACCTACTCCTCAAACCCATCACCGAGCTTAGTAAAAAAAAAAAAAAAAACATTTTCAACAATACCGGTGGCGATTTTCGGGCTATTTTATTTTAACGAATTTCTTGAAATCGTCAGATCGTACTGTGTCGAAAGCCACCTTAAAAATAAGTGCATTAGGTTAGTTTTGAGTATTCTTGGTAGTGTTTCTGGGATCAATTTTGTAGCAATATGAGTGCCACGGCTATTGCCCAGCCGATAATATTGTAATGTCTTGATGTGGATACGGTGTATGGTGTCGGTGTATAATAACGGTTACCAACGAACCAATGGGCGTTCGTGATTCGTCGAGGGTTTATTGATTGGTCAGATTGAAGTATGTGTGGATCAATTATTTACGATCGCCACATTTATGGTCGACTATTATATTGCAGACATTGATACGACCGGAATAGTTTCAGAGATTTCTCATTAAGGTAAGTGCTGAATCTGGTCGATTCGTGTTCATTCGTACCAACCAATCATAAATGTAGTTCGCACCTAATTAGTATAAGCTATATTTTAGATACTATATTATACGTACTCGGGTACGCCATTGGCGAATAGTTTGTTCAGAAATGTTTAGGGGGCTCGACAGTCTTACCCATTACAAAAATTGAGCAGGTTTCTACATTCGACTTACTGCTTACATTTTACCCCCAAATATGTATAATAATGTAAATAGACAAATAATAAAATAAGTGATAAATGGTAATCTATGTTTACTTTCTTGGTATATCTTATAAGTATATTAACATTACGAGTGATGGAGACTGACAAAAACTTCCAGGAGGGGCTTAAAAACATCTCGGGAAGACTTGAAACATGCCCGAGACAACCTCCCTCCACACCAAAAAAAAATCCTCATGTAGTGCGTGTGTGAGACTATAATGTGCCTACCGACTTATTGGAGTGAAACATTTCGGTGGTGTAATGCGGTAATAACACGTCGTGTATAACGTTGGGACTAATATGCACGACCATATAGGGGATAACTACGGCCGTGGGCGGTTTTCATTTTGTTCCTCTTCGAAACGTATAACGTTTGTTGGAAAGCAGCTTAGAGTGAGCCGTGAGGTATTAAGGACCCAGTAATAATCACATTTCGTGTTAGAGGTCCTTATCCGGTGCCAAATGCGGTCAAATGCCTGGGACACGTCCAAGTACACAGAATTACAGAATTAAAAATAAATTGATAACACTGTTAAAAAATATAATACACAATTGTGGATACCTATATGTAGGTTGATTCGTTAAGTGCATCTTACTATTGTTGTGGCTTACAACTGCAGTAACTTCATTACTCCAGAGCACTAAAAGTTGTGTGTACTAAACGTGTGTACACCAATGTGTGTGAAATACTTTTACGAACGTTTCATCAAGCAATATAACTGTACGGAGATAACAATAATAAATACACGATTTAATAATAGAATTTCTAACAAATAAATTGTATACGCCACGACTACTAGTTGTTTTTATCCATGCACTGAAGTCTGATATACTTGGACATTCGTATAGACTATGGACTATTATATAGAATTCAAATTATCAGAAACATTTTTATACATTTTTTATCTTTAAAAATATTATTGCCAACTTTTCTAGAAATTGCGCTTCTTAATAGCCGAGTAAATCGATTTGTTAAACGGCTCGAGTGTAATGAACAAATGTCACTATCCATCATAAAACTTGTCGACGGGAAACCAACGTTTTTTTTCTCATTTGAAATGAGTCTTAAAATATTTGAAGAAAAAAAAACGTAATTAAAAATAGTCGTCGTGACGATGGGAGTTCAAAAAAGTTAAAGGGCAAAAAAGCCATTCAAAAGCTAATGAAAAAAATGTCAAGACTCCTGTTCGAAACCATAAGTAAATAAATGCAACCATTCCCCATTGAGTATTGTTAAACTCTGGGCATGTTTTCACAATTTGACATCGTTTGTCGAAGAAAGTTTAATCAAGAAACTCTTACAAATGTATTTATTTATATAAAAACGATAATAACACTTTTAACGTGTTGAGGAACACTGCAGTTTCGAGATGTCTATAATATTGATTAAAAATAAACATCGGAATGCTATACATATGCGTGTAGCCTATACACACATAAATTGTTTTACGAAAATATACCGATGCGGTGAGGTGACTGAAGTTCTCAAGCAATGTGGTAAATAGTGCGGTTTACAAATTCAGGGTGAAATATAATAATATGGAAAACAATAACTAATTGAAAATACTTCGTGAAAATGGTTAAGTAAAATTAATTTCGTAACAAAATAATATTAATAATAATAGGGCTATAGATACAACCCTTCGTGGCTTCGTGGTCAGTTTAATCAAACAGGTTCGGACAATGCATTACGTGGTCTGTATTATGGTTTTTCATTAGAGCTTTGTTACATTATAATTTATATTATAATAATATAATACGAAGGTAGGCATATAATATTTTAACAATTTGGCGAATAGAATTAGCTGTTCAAAACAGAAAATCATACTTCATATACATGTACATTACACTAATCTTCACCGAGACAGTTGAACGGGAGTGGTGTTTATAACCAACTGCGCCGTCTGAAGATAATATTTTTATAATAATAATAATATTATATGCTCTGAAATTAGGAAAACTTATTTCACTTTTTGCTCGGGTTTCCAGCTGTTTAAGCCGAAAATCTTAACTGAATATTATAGTGGGCAGGCACAGGTTTTTTTTTCGATTTACATTCAGCGCATCAATCGCAATGGTATATGGTCGTTCTGCAGGCGAAACCTCGGACTGCGGTCAATATAACTACTGAATCGGATTTTAAGAGGAAACCGTGCAATATAAGTATATCATATACACCTATATAGATTTAGGTCGAAGGTAGGCATTACACGAGCATTACAAGCGGTCGACGTTTCAACTCGTTTCTCATTTATATCGTATTTGCCGAAAACGAGTCAAGTTTGCGTAGTACCTGGCTGTATATATATACACACACGGTCCTAAGTGTTTCGATCTTCGTATATACACACACATAATGCTTTTAAAAGTGTTGTACCGCGTTAATCAAACAACTCGACGGAATTATATATATATATATATACACAGTACACACACAAGCAAACTCAATGTGCATACAGTAATAAATCGGCCGGCCGACGGTTCTTATATAGATTATCCGGGGGCAGCTCAGTTCGAATTGTATCGGAATTCACGGAGACGCGGTCTCGACGACTGCAGGCCAGGATATCAGCAATAGATATATTATTGTAATTTCATATGGAAAGCCTATACAGGGCAGCTCACCGAGCATTATTTTCACCCGCTTCCCTTTTTCTTTTAATAATGGAATTAAACGAATTCCGATTTTTCAAATGATTTATACTCGAAGAGCATTTTCTTAAATTCTTGAATTAATTCGTAGTACTTAACGAGTGTCCTGTACTCCTGTGGCCACCAGAACTTCTGTTTTTCACAAGAGAACCCCCTTTTTCGAGTGTAATTTATTTACCAAATAGTTTTTTTGAACATTTTGACGTATCAGAAACCAGTCAATTAATTTTTGAGTTATTTAATTTTGTGTACTAGGAAAAATATGTCCATAATAATTGGTGTGTAAGATGCCAAGATACTACCAATGGTGATTTAAAAATGTTGGTGATTAATATTAATTGATCAGCTTTATCTAATAGTTTGTAAGAATGGTCCAACTATAAAAAATACTAGATCCAATATCACAGCTGTTTTATACTTTTGTAAAACCATTTTTAAGGACTATTATTATACTTGGAATAAACTTTTTAATAACTGAGAAACTATACTTCTCCAAATTTTGTATTTTCGGTAAATTGAAATTTTCAAAAAAAATAACCACTAAATAATTTACAGTAAAAAAGAGGGGTTCTGGTTTGAAAAATATTTAATGATTCCAAAAATCAGATTTTAAAAAGCTGTATTATTAAAGAAAAAATAAGGTGACCATGCTTGGTGAATCACACTGTATGTAACGTCTTATTATAATTATTATTCGTTTCGTTTGTTCCGACTCTAAAGTATAATATACTATGTTCATACTAAAATTTTAATTTATCAACGTAAACAACATTCGCACCGAGATTTGTTTTAAAATATACATATATAATATATATATATATCTCATAGTCTGTGCATAATGAATTATGCTTAGAGAATGTTACCACGTTTAAAGCTGTAGCCTGTAAAACCACAAAATTAAATATGAAGATAAGCACCACAAAAACACCGATTATACAATGAAATATAAAAAATGTTTGACTAAATTGATGGAATTTTGTTTTATATT
Organism: Macrosiphum rosae; assembly: GCA_016617965.1. Classification (NCBI taxonomy): domain Eukaryota; kingdom Metazoa; phylum Arthropoda; class Insecta; order Hemiptera; family Aphididae; genus Macrosiphum; species Macrosiphum rosae. The sequence continues at coordinate 17,553 of WHPZ01586940.1, read as the reverse complement.
TATTACGTGTATTTATATTAATTTCCCTCTTTTTTTTGTAACTATATCACTTCCGTATCAGTGTCATCCGATCCTTTCATAAAAACGAAATCGTAAGCCAATATAATATTATAATGACTATCAAATATCTATTAATATATCATTGGCGGCCAAGTTTATCGCGGGAAAAACACACGATGTCGGTATAATAGGGGGATTTGAATTTTAAATTACATTTTTACGAACAATTTTTATTTTTTTTTGCAGAATACATTTTAAAGAAAGAGCTCTAAGAACCTAGGTAAATTATTATGGTAAAGATAATGCTCTAAATATGCTCTAAGAACCACAAGCCTGAATAAATATGCACAGGACGTTTTCATTATATTCCAAATAGGATTTTTATTCGGGTAGGCTATATTTATTTAACCCTCCAAAAACATGCTAATGCTCGAAGTGCCTAACCCTTTTTTTGGTTATTTTTAACGGGCTCATGTGCATCCATGGTGACTAACCCGACGTAGTGGTGCTCGGATTATGGGGAAACTGAGTGTAACCCCACGCAAGTAGGCAAGATATATGCAAGTATATTGCGCATTTATACGAAATTGTCCTATGAATTTTAATCGGGGACCTCCTGATAAATTTGATTTAATTTTTGAATAACAAATGAGTGGTTGTAAATATTCAACGTTTTTGTCGCTCATTAGTCTTCCGAAAATGACATGCACTCCGGTGAATCATCGACCTCTCCCGCTTCTGTCGCTATAATCGTGATGCCACAAACTACCACCCTTCACCACGCATTCCGTCTCACCTAACCTGACACCGGCTCCTGTAAAGCGCTAGTAAGTTCAAGCACGCGAATAATTAGAGCAAGATATCCACTGATCTTGTAGGCACATTTCATTTTTCGAATATACATATTTATAATTTAGGCTACACGCCCAGTGGCGCACAACCTTTTTTGATCCACGAGCCCCAAAACGTATTTATTTCGATTGGGCGACTCCCTACCAACATTACACGAGTATATATAATATTATACCTACGATAATTTTTCGTCTTGTGTTAAATTATTGGCGAACCCCTATCAAAAATTTTCGCCAACCCCAGGTTGCGCAACACTGGCGTCTATATATAGACACTCACTCTCCGATTCCGTCGTTAAACGTTCGCTTTAAATACGATTTTTGAAACACGTGTATGTAATAAAACCACATCTCTGGTTGGGAATGGGAGGGGGGGAGTAAGGGCTTATGTTACGTTTTTTTTTTTCGGACGAGCGGAAACAAGAGTGATATCTAGTGTCCGTTTTGATTAAGACTGATGTGCCGCCAACGGAGCGGGAAAGGATAAAACCAAATGTCTCGGGGCTTCTACGCTCGGCAGGACGACAGGTAATACAACCAATAAACTTGAAAAATGACATCGTTTTCGAAACCACGTCTTGACGATGATGGGACGACTTAACGGTCGGGACGGTTCTGTTTCCACGGGCTGGGACAATTTTGCGCGACGTGCAAAACGCCTATCGTTCTTCAGGGGAAGATCAAAATATACTCGCAAACATATGCATGTATACCTTATATATATAAATACGCCACCACATCATGCATGCGTTTATATACGAATACACAAACGTGAGGCTTATGTTTTTTATCCGATAAATGCGCCACATATAAAATATATGTAACCTTCCCGTAGAGTTCGAAAGGGGAATGGTCTTATTGTTAAAAAAAAAAGCACAACAAATACCGATGTCTGGTTTTTAAATCGATCGTACTAATTACCAAGTTGATTAGATTGTTCGAAGGGTATACGTGGTATCGCAATACACGACAGTTCAATTACAAGGACCCTAATGTATATAACCCACTTTTCAAACCAATACAAAGTACATACCTATCTAATAAGCCAAGTTGATACTTCCAACCCCGCAGGCACTATGAGACACTATATTCCTATACATATATACACATCGAACATAAACTTTGCACTACCTTTCCCCAATCAAGTGAATTATTAATTAAAACTGGTGATTTATTAATATAGCCGTGACTACTAATCTAAATATTATTATACGACCAGGTGCTCCATATAATCCTTTCATTTCTAAGCTGTTATTAATATCATAGATACACGCTAAGACCCATTCCAATTATGTAAATTGTTAAATTCGATTTTTTCACGATTAACCTACAGTAAAATACTAAAATATATATAGTTATTATTTACTTGAATATTTTTTTTTCTTTTGGGTTTAAAATAAATAAATTGATTAACACTTGCAGAGGATTTTATGTTATGTAGGTATCATAATAATATTATTACCTACAATATAAAGCGTTCTAGATATATGCGTATAGCAATGTATTATAATATTATAATATCATTTGTTCCCATAAAAAAATTTTCTTTTTTAATATTTCGTTTCGCATTAAAAAAAATAAAAAGTTTGTGAAACTCAGTTCAGTTCAAAGCAATTCGACATAATAGAACGTAGAGCATTAGAAATATTTTACTTTTTTCGCTTTGAATGGAGCTTAATATATTATATAATGTATATACCTACACATATAGTATAATATATAAGAATTTTTCGAAATACATCCAATCTGTAGAACAAAGTATATTGAAACCGTGCCAAAATTATTTTGAAATAAATGTGTTAAATGGATCGGCAATTGGAGATGGTTTTATTTTTTTATATATATATATATAGGTTATATATACATTATCGGGGTCGGAAAATTGTATAATACGAAAACTTTTGGTCAACTGACACCTGCATTGTATTAATCGGAGAAACGTCCACGCGGATGATGAATGGACGAAATGTACACAATGGAAATTTTATACAAATAAACTTATACAGGCACCTATCATTTTTCACGCGAACGAAAATAAAACATCGGTGGCCACAAATTGACAGAGCAGTTAACCTTAAATATAAGGCACCTTCGCGAATCATATAGGTGTGGAAATAAAATCGCATCTATCACGAGACGCAGAGTGCGTTCGGCAGGGACACCGATAAGTTGCCGGGGAGACTTTCACAGTTTCACTTATATTTTTGATAACGAGAATTGATAACGTTTTATTTGGCTTTCTGTGTTGTACGGTATTTGCAGACGGTTTGCCCTCGTGACCAGAACGGAGGTGGTGGCCACGGTGGGCGGCGGCGGTGGGGTTTCGATCCATAAAGTTGGTTCACGTGTGTTGTTTGCGTGTTCATAAGTTCGTGTGTGTTTATTTTGCTACCATGGCTATGGTCTTACTCTTGACAAGCACGATCCATATTATAAATTTGTCAAACATATTTCTCTACAATTGCCAATCACTGTTGCTTCGCCATGAACGCACAACCTTTGTTCCTTTATGTTCGCCATTTTTAATTAAGTCGTTTTCAAAAGGCTTATTTTATCGCCGTGCGCGATTCATCGAAAATAATTTGACAACAAAACTAATTGAATTTTAACTACTTGTGTTAATAATTATTCGTTCAAAAAGTTTTTAGAAAATAAATGACATATTTTGAGTTTTTTTCTTAAACAATGTTAGCTGATAAACCCATACCTACTGCAGTTTGTACTTAAATACAAAACTAATAGAATATGTATATAATATACATATTATACATATATACTAGTTGCTTACATACAATTAATATTTTATTTTTTTTTAATTATTATAACTTGTAAAAATTCATATTATAAAATTGTTATAGTCATTATTATAATTTTTATTTTAAACAAATACCTATACTATACTCGTTTACACACTTTAAAATCGAAAGTAAAAATATTTAATTAATGTATGGAACAATTATTCAGCAACCAATGTTATTCGATATTTAAATAAATTACAAACATTTAACTCACCCATTTCAAAATATTTTATATGCCAGCTGTCGACTGTAAATTCGTAAATGCGTCATAATATAAAACGCAAATAATATAAATCAAATTTAAGATTTTGAAAGGAACGATAAGTCAATTGGTTTAATATATTCAAGGGGTAATTTATAGAACAGATTTAGAACATACGTTTTAGTCGATAACAGAGATCCAAAAATATAAAGTATCACTTAACTTTTTTTTAAAAAAAACTGCAAGTACTTTAGAAGTTTTACGGTACAAAACTTCGGATGGTTGGGAATAAATTGAAAAAAATATTTAAACATGGAATATACAACTAGGTAGTGAAATGTTCAGTAAAACTATTTTGAAATAAATGTATCTTGATTATTTTGATGTAATTTAGAAAATAATAACCATAATACATTATAGAGTCGACATTTTAACAAATGATTTATAAATATTATATTTTTTATTTTTCAAGATGATCGTTGTTTTGTCATAAGATATAAACACAATAAACAATAAGACATAGCCGCACTAATAATTTCATCATTATAACGTAGTTATTATTTTTAATTGGAAATTATAATTATAAAAAAAAGAAAAGAAAGAGATTGGATACATTTGTGAGTCGAATGGTTAATAATATATAATAATATTATTAGTTCCAATATTTATATACTACACATTTGTCATTATATATGATTTACTTATGATTTTTCAAAGATAATATTATTCTTAAGATTATGTAGTCATAAATTTTTATTTTAAAATACATTTTTTAAATAATCCTCATTGTATTTTGTGAACTGTAGAAGACATGATTTGAAGACAACGAATTATTTCAAAAGTTATTACATGCATTATACGTTTATTATACTGAATTAAAGTATCACATAAATAAAAATAAATAATAATACAAATTAATTTTAATGAGCAAGGTTTTTGGGCAAAATTTAAGTAGATTCGTTTAGTAACCAAAAACGTCAACGCCTATACAACTCTACCTAAGAAATAAATGTTAAGTAGTTTAATTGGTTGCAGACTAAATGACACTTAAATTAACTGTCTTATCTTTTTATACATTAAATAACTCATTTTAAGAAGAAAAACCCCGGCTTACATAATTAAATATAATAGGTTCTTTTTATTTTTTTTTTTAATGAATTTTATCTATAGTTTATAAAATTAATTTGGTAAGTATAAAAAGCTAATGACGTTGAATTACCCGATATTATTATATTAAACTCTTTTGACAACAAATAATAACTTACTGTTTTTGACTGCTGCTCGACAACGGTAATAATATGAAATTTAAAAATCAATTATCTATCGGTTTAATGGTTGTCGTCCCCAGCGTCGATCGAATATAATGTTATGATAACACGTAGAAATTGTCTACAGGTATAAACGCAAAATATATAATTATCTGGTCACAATTTTCCACTGAATTTCGAATACGAAAATTGCCATAGAATCGTCGGGTACTCTATACTCTATACTATCACATTTTACCATAATATCGTTCACTCTTATGAGCGTTTGTCGTGAGTGATAAGGCACAAGCATACCTAATTAATAGCTACAACCTACACATGACAGTAATATTTATCGTGACACGGCCGTATAGTTGTATTTAGGGGTGAGCCCGAGGGTATGACCACTTCCGTAGAATATTGCAGTCCGTCTAAATGACAAAATTCTTATAAATTAATAATATTCGAAGATAATAATATGACGTGTAGAAATTTGATAAAAAAAAAAATAGTCGCGGTAATTGTTATCTGAGTTATCACTTGTATTTTGTTCGGGTTTAGCCGACTAGCATAAATCTTGTATTAAAATAACAAGTAATTTCATTCAAAAAAGTGTTAAGACTATAAAACTAATTTTAAAAACTTTTTCTCAACTTTTAAATTTAACACTTAACATTCCTTATATATTATCCTCAACACCTGATACTATATTACTACTACGGTTAACAGAGATCGATTTGTATCACTCAGTTATTCTTAAAATGGAAAGTGATGCATTTAATAATATAAACCGACTAGGTGTTTTAGAAATATATTAATATACTGAACACGATTCATTTTTAAATATACGGTAATACATATCGTTGTCCACAAGAGTTGACTTATGCAGTTGTCTCAGAACTAATGTTCGAATTTTTAGTATTCGTATTTTGGATGTATGATGTAACTTTATCGATTTATTGTCATACTGTCATCATAATATATGATTATCATTAGGGGTGCTAAGATAAATTGACAGTGTAGGGTCCCTGGACATAATATTTGATAGCCCCGCAAGCCCTATATATTGCCACAATTAGTAATTACTTAGATATAAACTCAATGCCAAAACTATGTGGCCAATACGTCCATTACCCTCGATAATAAAATACTCTCCACTGGCTTCGATATTCGAGTATGATGCAAACTAAAACTAAAAACATGATATACCTATCAATTTTGAATACCGGAATAGTAATACTATTTTCAAGGATTTGTGTTATTTGTTTGTCAATCATATTATTTATGTTTTGAAATGTATATTTTTAGAAATATTCGTAAACCGAGATAGGTACCCTTGGCCCCTGGGCCTCCACAGTCCACACGCGAGTTCCTCTCGGCGAGGCCCGCAGTAATCTCTTGATAATCTCTAAATTAAACAAAATAAATAAATTACAATTCGCACGCTCACCGTGTACACACCGCGGAGACAGTGTGTGACGGATGCGTTCGACCAGAAACGCCCCGTCGAGCAGCTGCACGGAATTCTGATGCATTTTATAATAATACTAAGTGTATACCTACCTATTGTAATATATATATTATGGATAAATGCATGCCCGCGGCAGTCAGGCCGATGGTATAATAACATAGGTATACGACGCCGAAACAGTGCGCGGTCGTCCGCGACGTCTACACGATATTATTATTACTACGAGTCGCTTTGCGTGCGCCAGCTATAGATTATTACTCGACAAACGGTCGCCGTGAGCCCGCACCACCTACGTGCCACGGTCGGTAGGCCTGCGAGTTGTGAAAAATAATATTTTTTTTACACAATATTATAGTGCACAATAATTATAAACGACAACGGACCACCCAATATATGGCGTATAAGTGTGACAATAATAGGTACGTCGTAATAACAATATACGGACAGCAGCTGTTGCAGGGTACCTATACCGTAGTATAATATATACATGCATGGGACGGACATCCCTATATCGAATATACACGGTATACTTTGAGCAGGGCCCCCCCTAAAAGGGGGGCTGTTGGATCTGGAGTACAGGTATTTTAGAGGACCGTTATTGAAATGAATTTGTAATTTTCGAAATTTTGATAGGAATATAATACTTATTTTATATTAATTAATATTTTATGAATTTTATAATAAAAAGCTTGTAAAAATCCTGGAGCCTGGCCGAGAGCGAAGAGTCTACTAGTTACAGTAATTATTATTTGCGGTTATACGACATTTATTCCGACAGCTTCCAATTTTTGAATTAATTTCAATATGTTTTTTTTTTTACAATTATTATTGACTATTGTAATTACCTACCCACTATTTTGTCAGCGGTTGTAAGTTTTATTAAAAAGTACCAAACTAAAATGGTATATACATGATTCTATTGAGGCTTAATATATCACGATTTGTTATGATACCACGCCTTAATTACATGCAAAAACTTTGGTGACTAGTATGCTCTTCGATCACGCTTGAATACATGGTATATGGCCCATTTATGTATTTATTATTATCTATGGTACTTACAGGCCGAGGGCAGTGGTCTGGTGACCGTTCGCCATCGTCCTATGCCCCCGGTGTCATTATACTTCGAAGTCAAATACGTCGCAGACATATCGAACATATACGACCATGTAGGTACGTCGTATTTTTACGCGATTTTATGTACCTACGTCATCATTATTATTATTATTATTGCTTGTGCGCTAATAGCATTTTGACACCGTAATAATATACCTATCGTGTGTTATGAAAAGCTCGTATATGGTTTATGGTATACATATATATATATATACTATTAACGACGCGGCTCTCGGGGCTGAAAGTATGTTTTCGCGTTGCGAGTAGGCGTATTAGGTACATGTATTACGCGTATATAGAGTGGACTCTGTCTGCCGGGTTAGTGCAAGTGTGTATACGCATTGTTAGAAATAATACATATATATATATATTAGATTTATGGTGAAAAGGTAGATGGATGTCCAGACGCACTTAAGGCCTCTTGCGCGGCGCTGACCGACTCACGATAAAAACCGTAAAAACTTTTCAGTGGCAGAACATGAAATGTGTGTGTGTGTGTGTGTGTGTGTGTGCACGCGCTCTCTCGCGAGAGACGTATTACGTCCTTTACGCCAATATAATATAGCAAGTCCTACACTTAAGTTTATGACGTCCCCGCCAGACGTCATATCCGTGTATACATACAAATACGTATATATTTATATATTATATATATTACAGTACATACATTATACATTTATATACATACGTCATACATAGTGCATACATACAGAAGCGTACGTAACCGTAAGCCTGTGTATGTACTTACGTAACCACATACCAATACATACACGTGTACTAGCACGTACGACATTGTGCGTTCGGTATACCGCACTAAGACCGTGATTTAATTAAATCCGATGATTTTCGGCGTTTTCACGTACGATAACCAACATCATATCCGATTCCGTCATGGCGACGTGCAAATACCTGTGCGGACTTAATCGAGAAAATATAAATCGTGGGGTGAGGGCTAATGCGAGTTTTCGCTCCAAAAGTTTTCCAAGCACCCCTAAGTACGAGATTAAATAATATATCTTTAACATTTTCCTCTATAGAAAAGTAGGTGCTTGGAATATTTTCTATTTACAAGTGCGGTGAATACGTTATGTTTATATACTTACTATGAGAAAAAAAATTCATAATTTATTCCTTGAGCTGCATGCGTGGAGGCCTCCAGCTATTATTTTTTAAAAAAAACCCGCCTACAAAATACTATCGGAAAAACTCGGTCGGTCACGATATAGGACTATGCAACATAAACACGCGCTATTGTATTGTAGTAATGACGTCATATTCTTGAGATTTTCAAGAAAGAAATTTTAGTGTATCGATACGTATCGGTAAAATATTGAGTAAACTATCGAGCGTTCCAAAACGTTTGCATATTGTTATTATAATATTGTAATATTAATAATATTTTAATTATAATAAATTGTGTATCATACTATACTGCGGCTATACGTTTATAGGCCAGTATCGGACTCGGAGTTTGAGACTAATCGGTACGTAACTACTGCGCATACATCGATATAAGCACATTTTATATGTATCGAAGTTTTCTCCTTGAAAATCATTTTCAATATCTGTTACATAAAATATTAGGTAGGTAGGTATATGTAATTGTAATAACGTTTATTTCGTGCGAAGCGAGAAAACATTTTCCATCGTATTTCGGCAATTCAAAATGCCTACCCCCTCACCCCATCAAAATTGCCTAACCTCAGAATGTGCAGTATATTATTATATTATAGGCAAAGTATTTTATCACGACATTATGGTGGCGACCACTTACTAGTGTCACGGTGTGCCTGAACCGCATCATCTGCTCGGGCCGATGATTTTGCTGTTTCATAATTCTGGACATGCGTTCGATGCGCTGTTGGCTGGTCATCTCGGCGGTCCGGTGCTGCGGCGGTTGTTGACGGGCGCCCCCGAGTTCGGAGGCGTATCGGCGCGTCTGCTGCTGGTGCTGTTGCTGCTGCTGATGGCTGTGCTGCAGTTGCAGTTGCTGTTGCTGTTGCGCTTGTTGCAGCTGCTTCTGCTGCAGGTCGATGCGGGACCGGTGGTGGTAGGGCCCGGAGGCAGCGGCCTCCGCGGCTGCCGACACCGATTCTTCGGACGCGGCGCCGAGATGCTGTCGGCAGAACACGGTGGACAGTGGCACGGCCCGGGCCACCAGGTTTTCGGCCGAGCCCACGGACGAGTCGTCGTAGAACCGTTTCAGGTTCATCAGGTCACCGAAGCTGCCGGTCGAACCTTGGGCACACAACACAACACCCGTACCGTAGTTTTTCATACACACTCGCGGCAACGACCACGACGTTACTATGGCACGTCGCTACGTTCCGCTGCAATTCATATCGAGGCCACAAAGGCTTTTGGGAAATTTTTTAAATTTTTTTTTTTTATTTGGGACCTGTACGGCCGCATGTGAAATTCCGCTCGACTCCTCGTCGTTACCGTGGTATAGTAGATACAATATACCGCGGGATTCCAGTGATTTTGCTGAACGATTTGCCCCTCGCGTGTGATTTGTTTCGCTTTTATCCCGTTCAAAGGAAAGACGATTTCTCGGGACGTGCATCCTATGCGTAACCACCAACCTAACATAACCTGGTAACGCGTCCGAAGTGAATCGATTAAGAAAAAATTCGCCAATTTAGATTTGTACATTTACCATTATAAGTGTTTAAAAACTTCTTTGTTTTTTTTTTTGATTTGTGTTCAGTACTCTTAAAAACGAATTCCATATATTTATTATTGAACAGCTGCCGCGCCGGCAAATTTTTACACGTAGTTCTCTTTCACGAGTGCAAGTAAATACATGTGCAAGTACGTCTTATTCGCCTACTTCACTCGGCGTCGTGGTTTCAACTCGAAACGAGGCGTGGCGACCGCTTCTGGGTAGTTTTATGCAGAAAACGTAATCAATAACAGGAACACTCGAAGACGGTAGATAATATGTTCTCTCACACAGCATCCAAAAGAAATTCTTATTTCAATTTTCTTATCGCACCTATACGCCTGTGGGGAAATTTTGAGGATGATTCGATTTCACGAAATCGGTGTAATAGTTGTAGCATATGTTTGGTTTTTGGTGACTAATTATGATTTGAAAACTTTTGAAAAACTATATGGAGCACTGGAAATAGTAAATAGTAATATATTATATTTTATGATTATAATCAAATTCATTGTAATAGAAATGTATCATCGTATTCCTAAACTAATCAAATTGTTTGGAAATAATGTACTTATATTTGAATTCGATGTGGAAAATGTGGCAAAATACGATTTAATGAAATCGTTTTTTTACTTTTTTCTTGTTAACCATCCACTCTATGTAGGTAATGTCACTCGTTTCACAATTATTCGAAATTTCTATAAATATTTAACGTTTTTGTAACTGTTTGATTTGATGGATGATAAATTATATTTATATGGACGGTTTACATTTCTTGAACGGATAAATTTATTTAAAACGCGCCAGTTTAATGACGTAATAATGTATTTTTTTTATCTTTTACTGCAGGCTCATCGGTTTTTAAAGGAAATGTATCCGCGCATCATAATACAAATAGTAATTTATGAATTTGTTTGAAAAGCCGACGACGTTATTGAAAGTGAATATAAATTACTTCTATATACATGTAGAGTATACGTCTAAAAGTTATTAAGGAGGATGACGAACAAAGTTTGAGTGCGAGCCAAGTTCTAACCGACGCGACCTATGAATTCCTCAAGTATATGTACTTTCAGGATCCAGACATATCCGTTAAACATAATATATATATGTAATATTAATATATTATTATACCCTGCACTAGCTCGTTTCCGAGAAATCCGTCACTCGAACGCCCTCCGGCTTTAATGCCGGATAACTGGATAACCGAGATATTCTGGCTAGTGGGGGGAGGGGAAACAACCCCCTTATAACACGCTAGGTACACGGAGGAATCGACCGGAAAAACGCAGCAGCCGCGGTGTGGGTTTGGGTCAGAATATTATGGTAAAACTATGCGATGGCGTACCTGCCAGCGAGTCCGATCTTTTCAGGTCCGTCAGACTCGAGCCCCGCCTCATCCTGTTCCTGGGCAGCGAGACAGGAGGTCTATCCGCCGCCGCAGAGGACGCGACCGCCGAGGCGGCGTTTGCCGCCATCGACCTTTCCGAGTTCCCGGTCTTGGCCAACGACGATGAGTCCGACTTGGATATGGTGCGCCGGGTGCCGACGATCATCGGGAACACGGCCGTCAGCTTGATCCGTCTGTTGGACAAGAATCCTCCGCCGCCTCCGCTGCTTCCCGCGCCGGTTCCGCCGCCCGCCGGCGGGTCCATGGCCGGATCGTCGTCAAAACCGCACGGAGATCGTCGATCGTATATAGGTGTTCACTGCGAAAGCTGCGCTCGCGGGCGCACACACACGTCACACGTCACACTTCAATCGCGAAACGATATCGTATGTCGTCGCAGTCACTGGTCGCAGTCGTAATCGTAGTGGTGGTAGTGGTCGTGGTCGTCCGGTAGTCACAGTAGTGCCACTATAGTGTACTTGAGTTCGGCGTGTGTGCGTGTATATTATATTATTATGTGTGTTGGCGGACACGGGAGAAAAAAAAAACCGAAAAATATACACACGAAAATACCGGACGGTGGGAGGTCGTTATCACACGCTGTGCCGGCGGACATGGCCTTTCAATTATCTTGTGTATACCGCATGCTGCGGATGATAACGCCCCCAAGGTCTACGCTTTTAGCGAGATTCTATTTAAATCAATTAAAAAAAAACCCTAATTTGTCGACACCGTTCGACGCGTTCTATATATTAAGCATATATCTGTGTGTTTTCGCCTACTTGCGCACACAACGCATAATAGTAACAATATTATTTTAATAATATAATATCAGGTATATATGCGCGACGAGTCTACTCGTCTCCATTTTGGATCGGATTGCTGTCGGATATGGCGTCGTGGTTGTATGTCACATTATTATATTATTATCCACCCTGGGGTACGTCACGGTGTGCGGAGTCGTCCGCCGAAGCGTCCGCTTTCCAAGTAGTGATTATACTCTGCAGCGTTTTTTAGGTTCGATTTACGGCTCCGAATTCTGCAGTGTAGAAAAAAAACCCACTTCTAACTGTAGCAAACGTGCGTACCCATTCAGATGAGATACAGCCGATGACAACCATACTAACTCAATAATATTATCGATGGGTAGGTATAACGGCTAATTGGAAAGATGCAGAAATAAACCTTTGTGACGTCAACACAGATGTCAAGCGACGATAAGATGACCAAGCGATCAGACGTCATAATTCGATAAAAGATTTTAAAAAATAAAATCAGATATAAGTACCTACCTAATACCTATATTATAATGTAGGTACTCATATTACGGTTAACGATGCTTTTAAAAATCAATATTATAATTATTTAATATTTTCTATTATTAATGATAATTATACGAATCACTCTTGGTTTATATCTGAGGAAAACTGATCACCGACTAAATTGTTATAGAAGTATATTACATATATTAAAAACATAATTGTATAAGATTTTTCATTTAGTTAAAAAAACTGTTCATAAATTGTATAAAATTGTTTTAATTTGACGTATTTCAAACTAGCGCTGATCTTAGATCGACACTTAATTATACATCGATAATATGTTACTTTTAGATAAAATAATTTTAAAAGATAAATTATGTTTATGAAAAAAAGTAATATTGTGTTATGTATTAATTACAGTAAAATGTGTCGAAACATATAATACTTTTTAAATGAAAAAATGTTTACTGTTGATGTGTTTACATAAAAAATGAAATATATGCAATCATAAAAGAAGACGATGAAAACAAAATATTTTAATATACGCAATATTCTAATAGTATAATATTATGTTATTAAATAATACCAAAATTCTAGACTAGGGATGAGATGTCGAAACCTACCAAATTGAACTTTTAATAGGAATTTGGAATATTTGGAATATTATAAGTTACGTTATTTCATCAAATCCTTGATTGATTTAATTATTCACTACTACTACAGTACTACACTATTATGTCAAACAATCAAGTGAAAAACTGTCAAATAATAATTAATAGTCTCGGATAAACCAAAAATTACATCCGACGAAAATGTAATACCGACAGATGTTTAAAACTACACGATTTCTCTACGAATAGAAAACACTCATTAAAGTAATCACAATATGCCGACTAAACACAATAACCAAGTGACACTAGGTATTAATTAATAACACGTTTTCGGACATTCGTGTTCAACAATGGACCCATGTAATTTCGGGCCACGGACCGTTCGCGGACAAAACAATCATTGGACCGACGAAATGTTTTGTTTTCATTTATAGATCTGGTAAATGTTACATATTCGGAAAATAATAATAATATTATTATGCTTATTAGTTATTAAACATTTTCGTTTTTAAAATGATGGTCGAAGAGTAAAAAACTACCTACCTACTCGCATCCAAAATGAGCTCACTGTACCTAATGTCCTAATGTGTGATTGAAATTTTCCTATGCTTACTTCAAAACCACTCTCCGAGGTACATATTATTTCTGAGAAACCGTGTGTGTAATGAGAAACGAGTATATTTTGCAGAATGAACCCATTTCCGGAAAACATACCTCACCTAAATCTTTTTTTTATTATTAATATGATCTACTCTATCTAACATAAAAGTTTAAAAAATATTCCTATTACCTTGTGGCTTGTACCTAGTCATAAATATTTTTATTGCATCTTTTTTCAAATTTTTCATGCCTGTTTATGTTCACTCTTCATATAACTTTGAGATTATTGTGCACTTTTTTCATACACATACGACCGGATGGTATATTTCATGATATAAATAAAAAAGTTTTATATTATAATATACACGACATACGTACCCAACTAAATAAGCGGATTAGGAAATATAGAATATTTGACTTCCAGGCATAATAATTAAATACCATATTTTAAAAACCTACAGAGTAACATAATATATTGTAAATAACTATAACTTCTAATACAATATAAAATCTTGTCTTCCATACTAACAACGAGGTATTTGTCAATCCAATTTAATTACCAACAATTTTCCGAGCCATCCATCACAAGTTTTTATTTTTTTTATCACTTCGAAAACCAATATTGAACTTAAAAGTAATTACAGCGCGGTCAAATCGTATTCTGTGAACCATAAGATATTTTTTTCTCCGACCAATTTATCAAAGAACCGCAAAACTTTCGACTATTATAAATGAAAATTGTCATGTGCGTTATTATTACTGTTATTAGATTAAAACTAAATAAAAACAATTGAAAATGTTCTATAGTAATAATATGATTTAGATTTCACAACATTCTTTATAGTCCATTTTAGTAAAATGTTATTTTACATTCAACGAGTATCGTGACATATAATATTTATTCGTAATATCGATACCTATATTAATATATTATAATACTCCTAACCACCCTAATTTATAGTAATCGATTAGTGATTATATTGTAAACAGAGTGTTTCGTATTTAGGAAACATAAATTATAAATGTGCACAGTCCTACATATTATTTTTCTATTGACATAATATTATAATTATTGTCTCGAAAAACGACAAAAAAACCTATGTACTTTTACGATGTAGGTACTATAAACCAATATGTAACTCGCTAATCGCGGCCAATGACCAATGCAGTAGTGGCCTTGTATATTATATTTTATAGTGAAAAAAATTAAAATAATAATACTATTGACACTTCCTAAACGAGGCCTATTATGCAGGTATAAATTATATACCTAATATTATATACCATTATATACCTACGTAAATATTAATATTACATGTTCTCGAGTAGGTGCCTATCCATATAGTCATCGAGTGTTGTAGACACTATACCTATACATTGGCATCTATATAATATAATACGGTATAGGTACTCGATTGGCTCGTGAATTTATGGCCCACTGTACAACTTCAGCTACACGTCAAGCGCATAACAATATAATAATAATAATATGTACCTATGTGTTTAACGTTTTGTAGTGTGAGCGTATTTAAATACAAGGATGGTCAGAATCGACGTTGTAAACGGTTAAGGTCAACCACGCGTCTAGCCCGCATTTCCATTACACATTTCCGCGCGCACACACCGGTACCCTGTACAATAATTGTCATTCGTTCCATATAATCATATAGGTATACAAGTATTATTATTATTATTATTATATCGCATACTCGTACGACACTCTGTGGCCCCCTCGTATTTCGCTTTTTTTTGTCTCGTTTGTTTGTTTGTTTTTTTTTTTTATCATTTCAAACGACCCAATTCGGTAGACGGTAAACGAGTGATATTTAAATGATATTATTATATACACTGGGGCCCAGTTGTCATTGCACACACACACACACACACACACACACACACACACACACACATGGAAAATATATTTTACGATAATATTATAATTTATAATATTATGACATATTGTTGTCGTACTCGCTCTTCGCCGCGACGTGTTGTACACCGTGCGTCGACGTAATATTCGTTTCGGCGCCACCGCCGGAGAGTGATATTATTATTATTATTATTATTATTATTATGATTGTTTTACCGCCACCGCCGCCGCATACATTATTTTAATTCCAAAATATTTCTAAGACGTCGTAGCTCGGCATAGTACCGCTCCGCTCTCATTCTCTCTCTCTCACTATATATATACATACATATACCTATATAAAGCGACAGGCGCATATAATATTATTATTTAATAATATACACACGCACCGCACATAATAAATATAGCGACGCGTGTGCTAGAAAACGTTCAATTTTCCCTTCCCAAATGGGTCAAGTGCTCGAAATGATTTCCGGATGGTTAAACGTATAAACCCGCTCGCCGCCCACCGCACCGCCCCGCCGTCGCCGGCAAACCAACCGAAATTTCAACGGAATTGATCTCCGCAAACATAAATCTAGAAAATGTAATCATAGTCGGTCTGCGCGAGGTTCGCAAAGAGCACATTATTATTATTATCATTCACGTTTGACCAGAACGTCGTGTACTTGGAAAATATTCCGCCACCGCACGTTGGTTTGGCACGATGAAACATTCTGCGTTATTGCCAAAAAGTAATAAGTGTAATTAATAATTGAATTGTATTGTATTCGTTATCGCGGCGATGATACCGCGTTTTGGGTTTGATCAACAACTACTGGTCACGCTATTATTATATTAGTGGTCCTGACTTTGCAGATTACCCCATCGTTATTAAATTATTGTTATCATCAATATTACTAATAATAATATATAGCCGATTGCTTCATTAACCTAATTCCGTTCGTTTACGTTTGAATTAACTTCTATGTCCTATATAACGATTCGTCTAAACGACCTGCTCTCTTACGCATAATATATATATTATTTTTAATAATCGATCAATTTTGTAAGCAACTGTATCCCTGTACATTAAGATTTTCGGTGGATATGTTGTAGTAAAGTTTTGCCTATATATAGGCAAATCTCAGTTGTTTGTACGAATAATTGTTTTCAAATATTTTGAAAGATGTAGTCGGTATTATGTTTATATACCAATTATATTATATCATATCATTGTATTGACAGTAATATTACAGTAAGTAGGTAGGTATAGTATTGACAGTTTTCAATTTTCAATCATCCAATTTCGTCCTCAAAAATAATTCTGTATTAACGACCAATACGACACGCGTGCAGTGATAATAATCAACTCCGAGGAAGTCAGAAATTTAAAGGTTATTATAGATTCGTGTATTACTTATTTTCGACAAATTCTATAAGATATCGATCCAAATTACTGAAATTATACTCAAACAAAGTAGACAGATT
>WHPZ01586938.1:0-11267 GCA_016617965.1 Macrosiphum rosae | reverse complement strand
ACCAACCTGATGGTGAAAAATACTTCCAGTTGTTAGTAAAACTAATTTGAAAATAAAAACGATCCGTTGCCCGCAATGTCTGCTGTATATGAACTTACCTATACCTACTATCATAGCGTTCTATTGTTTTAATTAAATCGTTCGAACACTTGTTTAGAATCATGAGTTATAACACTTATTCTTCATAATAAGGAATATAATATAATGTTCATGTGTCATCTTACAAGTCAATTCCGACAAAGTCTTGTTTCGTGTCACATTACACATTATACATGGATTCTCACTTATATATGCGCTATTTATAATACATAGCTATTTGAAATTTCCACAAAAACGTATGTAATAGTGTAATACGCAGTGTACTGAATCGTAGTCGTACTATAGATAGAATATTCTACTGATTTACGCAAATATATGTAAGATTCAGTGGCGTATACATAATTTTGTATGGAAGGNGGGGGGGGGGGGGGTTGGAGGGTAAGAAAAAAAATTGTTACACCTAGATATCTGCACATCAAAATAATAAAAACAAAACATATATTTATGTTTGATGAATCCCGGACGAAAGTCGAAAAGTCTGGAGACAAAAAGTTTGGAAAAAAGTTAGTCGAACAAAAAATCCGAAAATACAAAATATTCTATTCAATTTTCATTTTGAATTATATAAATATATAATTTATTGTATAGGTATATATTATACTATATTATAATATAATGTTCTAAAATGTCATGACACTAACACCCCCCACCTCTAAAATATGGACTTGTCCCATGTCCCAAAGTTTTGTCGGCTGACATACTTTTGTATCGCGTTTTGAGTGGTTAGAAAGCAGTGATCATACATATAAGGTACTTTGATGTCATACACTGACAAGTCACTAAAATACCGTCATATCAACTTGCCTTTATTTTTCATGGTTTACAATTGCAGTAAAACATGCTGTGGAAATTCAAGTCGGACGTTGGCAGGAAAACGAATAACCTGACGTCATACCATGTAATATGACGAACCGGTTAATTTGACACTATAGTTAGTAGCTCCCGAATAATTAATATCGAATTACGACGGATTTTGTTATTCTTGGTTTTATAATTAAATTTAGAGACACCTGCGGAACGTATTATTATTATTTATAACAACAAAAAGGACAACAATTAATTTTTAAAAAGTTCACGGATTCAAGCATTTTTTTTTCTATTACTTGACATTTTTATACTTATTTTAAATTCATATATTTCATTGGTCTTAGAACATAACATATTTTTTAAATAGATTTTTCATAATTAATTTTTTGTGACAAAAATGGTTTAATTTTTACTTTATAAATATTTTTCTCAATTTAATTATTGTTGTTAAAGTACGTACGACGTGTGTAATAATAATTACCTCGCTAAAAACATCCATTTTTATAATGTAGGGTTATTTTTAGATAAATTTCAAAAGTATAATAATATTTTACTAATATATTAATATTATATTAATTAAATTAAGAAGCTTTTAACACGTTTCCAATGTACTCTCGTATGTATAATAATATGTGCGAGAAATAAGGAATTATTATTTTATTGTCTGCATGGTATTATTTCAATATGAACGGACGAACGGTCCAATCGAAATAATTTTAAAATTAATAACGAACATGGGAAGAATAATATTTTATCAATAACTAACGATTTTACGATGAAATGTATTTCTTTACAGGGTTTTTACAGTTTTTGGGTATATTATACATATTATATTGTATTACCTATATAGTGTCTCTATACACCATTATTCAGTATCCTATCGACATGGTACATGAAAGTATGAAATAATTAATTTTTTAATAGCAAAATCAAATGTTTTTAAATGTTCAAATACATTTTTCACAATGGATTCAACTAATAAGTTATTTTTTTCAAATTTGAAATTAAGCATTATTCAAAAAAGAATAAAAATGGTTTTTCTTTTATTTGTTTATTAATTATTATTATTATGTGTAGGGCATAGCCGCACAGATATACTGCCTGAATTATAAATTTACTATACAGGGTGTAACAGAAATATATGACATATACATATACTGGAAATGTTCCTAAACAGTTCAAAACAAATCAAAATGTTTTGAAAATTGTATCATGTAGGTATAGAAAATGCAAATATAAACTACCAGTGAATATTTAATGTATATACGTTCATTTGTTTTAGAGTTTAACCAAAAACAAAAATCGATTTTGTCATATCTTTCTGTTACACTCTGTATATTTGTGTGATGTGGAATATGCTAAACTTGTAATTGGTAAACGTTTATATTCTGAGAAAGAAATGAGAGAGATAAAGATAGGCAAACAAAATTTATCTTTTGTAAATATACAATAATAGCAGTAACTAGTAACACGAGGTTGTGAGTTAACCCAAGCAAATATTATTAAGTATTAACTATGTCAAATGTATTTATGCTGCGTCCAAAATTGTTTTTGAAATAATATTTTATAATATTATTACGTGTCGAGTGTAAGTTTCGACCTGTTGTTTTTTGGTCGGGTGACAATATATTTATCATATTATGTGTTTTATTTAAAAATACAAAAATATGATTGATATGACAATAAAATATAGCACATAATATAAATTACATATTTTATTAAAATGCCTAACGATATTAGTATAAAACTTTTTAAAATAATGCATACAAATTAATGTTCGTATACATCAAAGTATAAATGTGTTAGCTTCAGTGTATACAAACATTATTTTTTGGAGACGTTTGATATAATATTATTTTATTGCTCTTGTTGTGAGATTATCGGAAGTATGACGTTTGTTGGCGAAACCGGTATTACACATTTTTGATTTTTAAACGGAAAACTATGTATTATATTTCCAATTTCACGTTGAACAAAACGTTTATAATATAATCTGAACAAAAAACATAACTTGAGGTTAATAGTCTCCAGTATTGTGCAGGCCATAGATCATAAAATATTTATCATAACATATTTATAAATAATAGATATATCTATTAGTAAATAGTTATTAATAAAATATATTTTATAATATTATGTTATTAAAACGTCTTAATTGGATACCTCCCACCTCCTCCCGAGTAAAAAATGTCCGAGTATTTCACTGGTTGCCACTATATGTTATTATAAATTTAATAATATACACACATCTTAAACCTTTTCAGTTTTGTTCACTTTGCAGTGTACACGGCGTATAATATTCTAGTATGGTGTTCGTTACTCACTATATTCCCTTAATGAAGACAACTCCCCCTCAAGTCTCCTTTTCGGCATCGTTTCAACACGTAAAACTGTCAACGTTTTCGAGTTGTATGCAAACTACTCTTGCACACAAACGATCCAATTATTGTTTCCGCCTTAGGG
The DNA here is from genome assembly GCA_016617965.1 of Macrosiphum rosae. Lineage (NCBI taxonomy): Eukaryota > Metazoa > Arthropoda > Insecta > Hemiptera > Aphididae > Macrosiphum > Macrosiphum rosae. The sequence goes on along the minus strand of WHPZ01586938.1, from coordinate 7,898 downwards.
AAGCGAGTATTCGTGTATATACTTCCGGACACTATTTTAGGAACGAAAACTGTCTCCGCCGTTTATTTCGAACGTTACACCGCCGTACCGTTATATAATACAATATAAATCTGCCGAGAAAAAAAATCGACGCTTTTTTTTTTACTCGGATATGCTTTAATTTAATTAATGGAACGCGAAATAGGAGATGATTTTAATCTGCTTTAAGTTAATCAAGAAAATTGATTCCTTCACCCTCTGCCTCTCAAAATAAACATAATGTATATTTATACATAATAGAACACGCATTTTATGAACTTTTTTTGAGTAAAACTACTTACAACATCATTCTTAGTAGATTATAATTTATAATATCGATCGAAGTATTTAATATAATATTATATCGGATTTGTAATGTCTATAAGTACCAAAATATATGCCACATAATATGCAGTAAACCGTAAAGTCCAAATATACAGATAATAGGTAATAATAAAAAAGCTGGTTAGCCGGTAACACTTTGCTAATGGATGGTGTTAAATTTGAATTCAATGATATAATATCATTGTATAAGAAAAACGATTCCGAGGGAAGACGGTTAGACAGCCTATGCTATTACTAAGTATATTTTATGATATTATTATGAATAAAGTAATTTATATATAACCTATTTACGCGGAACCTTGTTTTAGATGTTCAATCCTTAGCTATAAAAGTTGAACATCTTACAAATTTTTAAATACAAAATAATTATTAAATTTGATAAATTTGGTCAAAATCTAACTCTAAATGCTTGTAAAAAAAAGTGTGCAAATGTATTTTTAATATTTTTAAATTTCTATATCAGGAGCATACATTGTATCACATTTTCACGCTTTTGGGCCCAACAATTTAAATTTATAGATATTTATAGAAAAAAAACTAATGTTAATATGGGATTTTGACCTTTTGCAACAACTAGATTCTTTTTCCCATCGAACAAGTTACTAAAGTTGAAAATCGAACCATTATTTCGACTACTTATCGTGTACAGACCCCCCCCCAAAAAAAAAACACATCATTGTAAAATCACTAAAATCAATACATTCATCGCGCCGCTCAGAATTTAAAACGATATACATTTATATTTCATTTTATTGAATTTAAATACATTTTATGCATTGAAGAAATTATTTAGTGTAACACATAAAAAGTAATCCAAATAAAAAAAAAAAATGTTACATTTTTAAAAAATAAATGAGCGTTTCCTAGTTTTACAATAAAATAACTTATTTGTTAAGTCCGGAGAGTAAGAGTTTTTAAAATAATTGTTTTTCAATATAAAGCATTACCAGGGCATTTAAACGGAAAGTACTTACTGATCGTAGACCTCAAGTAGTTTTTTACGCGTTACAAAAAGAAATAGACTTTATTATTAAAAATAAAATTACTATATAGGGTCTAATGGTGTTGCCGGTACTGTCCTTACCCATTCTATACTCTCATATGGATGCTATTTCGTACACCGGACGAAATATGAATATTAAATTAAAATTTTAATTCAACACTATACAACAGGAACGATGGGAATCTGTTAAATAAAATATAATATACATGAGATGTCCCTAAGATAATTAATAATTAAATAACCGTAAATACCATATAAGCATTACATGATATTATTTATGTTTAATTTTTGTTCTTAAACGGAGTTTTATTATCGAATATTTTAGGCTTTTTAAATAAAACATGCATTAATCAGGCATAACCACACCCCCTAATCCTTATCATTGTTAAAATATTTGTGTTTCCTCCATCAAAATTATTACCTAAATTAATGTGAAATAATCGTTATTCAAATAATAACATATTTTGACGCATAAGTGACAGTTAGTTGTAAATAATTAAACATAATTTTGTTATATAACAGAAGAAAATTAAAAATATAATACATTTTTTATAGAATTCTAATGAGTTTAGTTAAATATTTGTATGTCTAGTATGAGTAGTGGGCCACAGAGATGTTCTTGGGAAAGATGCGAGGTATGACGCCTGGTGTTTTAATAAATCAGACTAAAACTACCGGCCAGTATTCCCCTAAGGCAATTTTTTATGTTTTAGGCAGTTTCATGATAGTTTCTCACAATAGGCAGTATAATTGAATGTCTCACGTCTTCTAGACACGAATTTCACCTACAGGACCCCGAGCAGCGCTCCCAATAGATTGTTTAAACGTTTTGGACTATGGCGAGATCATGTGTCACCACTGTAACAAATGTATTTTGGATTCAGTGGTGTACACATTAGTTTTATCCACGTTACAATTAAATAAAATAATTATTTCCTTTCATTCTGGTAGCGTTGAAGTAATATTCACTAAGCCAGTGGTGAGAAAACGATGTTAACCTAAGGTGTGAGTAGTTTTGAAACAGAATAGATTTGAGTTCGAGGGAAATCCATGTTGGGAATGTTGATCTATTCGGAAGGATTTAAGTGGGAAGAATTGCATTGATTCCTGTATTACTGAGGCAGAAATATCAGCAGGCTGTTGTTTAAAGGCGGTGGACCAGTCATTATCAATTATTTCAGTGGTATTAGGGCCGAAGTAAGCATTGCTGAAATCACGAAACGTGTGATTATCGTCAAGCATCGAGGACATGGAGTTGGTATTTCAACGACAGTGCCGGGCGATGGCTGTCACAAGTGACAAGGCTGACTTATAATATTACGTTAAATTTATATACGCACATAATATTTGTATATTGTACAATTTTTTCCAAACTTAATTATAGTTTCAAATATAATGTATAGAAACGTCATGTGTTCTGCGTGAAATGCAATTAAAGCGTATGGTAACTCTGTCTAAGCGCGTGTACGGTATTATACGGTGCACGCGTGGTATAATTTAGTAACAGTATTACAATAATTAATTAAAATCTTATAAACTTGAACTTAAACAGAATACCGTTGCGGTAGACACCATTACATATAATACTATATACGGGCTTAAATATTCGCACCGTGTTTAAAACGATGCCACGCCACCGCGTAACAAACTAAATTATTAGGTATTCAATATGTCAGGACACAACAACACTACAAGAGCTATGCAATGTATGATAATATATAGTTTACATCTAAATATAATATAAATATATATATATTGTGTGGTTGTAATTCACTGGTGCATATAAGCTACGTTTAAGTACCTACATTACTTCTTAATTTAAAATATCGTGTAGACAGTATGGCGTTGAATCAAAAACACTGCGAATTAAATAATAATATAATAGGTAGGCTCCCGTTTTGGAGCCGTGTCAAAAATCGTAAATACGTATTGTGTCACGTCGAAACGTAATATTTTTTAATGCACGAAAAGAAAAGCTACTCCAAATCGTAGCCAATTATTTGCTTTTACATCAAATCGAACGGGATAAAACTATTTTATGCCATTCGTTTTGTGGTTTGGACTGATGTAACACAAGAAAAGCGAACGCGGCTTAACACAATAATTATATATGATTTCGCAGTACCCGGGATGATAAGTGCTTTTGAACTACACTCGACGTTTTATTGAACCTTTTTAAAACGTCACCATTAATATTTCATGTAGTCCGTAATTCAAATCAGAAATTGAAAAAATATAGATATAATAATATTATATAGTAATGCAAGCTTCCAAGTACCTACCCATTATACGTAGTCACGATTGTTGTAGTCTATAAAATATGACGAGAAATTATGTTTTTTGTTTTATATTAATGTCGCGGTGAAAAGTTTTGATTCAAAACCAACAATGGTAGTCCTATACAATTAGTGCCTAGTAAATATCTGTCTGTTCACCATAAACGTGGGTAGGTGCTGTAGAAAATAATGGCGAATTTCAAAGTTTTTGCGTTTCTTAAAACAATGATTGGTAGCCTGGAGATAACGCGCAAGGTCACCGAGTTACTATACCCATTCATCGCCGAACGTTCATTATTCAACACGATGACAAACAGCATTGTGGGCTCGTCTAGCACAAAGATAAAGTTAATAAATTATACGTTGATGTTCGAAAGTCGCAAGTGGATGAATAAAATTGCAATACGAAGAAACTAACATTTTATAAATACGATATGATAATATAGCCTATGTAATTGGGATCCGGGCTCCACAAAAAACGTGGTATACTGTTGAATTCCGTTACTTTTTTGCAGGAACTCTGTTTCTATGTTTCATATTTTTTAACATAATATTATATTACTATACATCATGTCAACATTTCGAAAAAATATCATGCAAACGAAATTGAATCGATATGAAATGGACGATTAAAACAATTATACTAATTCCATCAAACACCAGGAACTCGGTAATTTTTTTTTCGGTTCCTCGGTAAGTAAAATCGATATTAAAATGCAATGAAACTAAAATAGGTACATCATGTTATTTTTTTTTAATCAAATTATTAATTACTCAGATACACACATTGTGAGCTGTGTTATTTTTATTCCATCGCACTATTCTCAAGTTTTTTCTATCAGTGGTGCAAATAGTCGAGTGGATAGGGCAGGGGTTATGCATTTCAAAAATGTTCTCGACAGGTATCGACTTCTGGTTTATTAATAAAATCTACGTGAAGTGTATCTGATACACCGTACACGTATTAATCGACGTTACATAAATTGTAATGTCTGAAATGTCAATACAAGTTTTGCAATTATATTATATATTACGTATAATTCGTAAACAAACCCCCAAGCCCACCACAAGTTGCACTACTGTTTCTACCATATAAGTAAATTACATACTCAAATTCAACATATTAACTCCTAGCTGATCACAACGCTAGCTGATCCAAGCTGAATAGAGACGGTCCAGAATGTGTCCTTACTGTAAATAATTACCACCATGGTTTGTTAACAACTCAACTTAAATATCAACAAAAGTCTATTCAAAATCAAATCATAAAATCGCATCAATGAACCTTTTTTCGCCAAAGTGCATAATTCTATTGACATCCAAATCTAAAGTCTCACGGACAAACAGAGACCATTGAGGAATGAAAGAAAAAAAAACAAATAATTTAAAACCCGTCTAAAAATATCCAGTAAATATCTCTATAGCTTCTCCTCCAAAGAATAATGGGTCATCCTGAAATTTGAAGCAATGAGAATCTTGTAAAAAACTACAAATGTTAATACAATCAGAATTTAGTCTGGAAAATGTGTCTTTGTAGAATTCACTGTTGTGGAGCGTTTTCACTCTTCAGGAGTATTTTGGAAAAATATCAACACGATTTTTCAGGATTTACTTCTTGTCAAATAATTTCAGTATTTCACATTGTTTTAAAAGTTTGACGTTTCTAGGAACCTACCCGAAGTAAATGAAGACTTTAATTTAAGTAATTTTGTTGTCTTTTATACGCAAATATACGAATGTGACTATACACACATGTTCTGACTTAAGCGTATATGGCAAAACTCAAATTATTTATTTAATTATTTATTTAATTAATAATTTACTAATTATATAATAATCTCAATATTTACATTTTACGGGGCGATGGAAGACAACACTATACACGGCTACAACTTCAGGTATGGTGTTTTATCGAATTGCAGTTTTTTTTTTTATAATATTAAACGCAAATAATTACTAATTATTATCTATTTTTAAAATGTTAAAAAAAGTATTTAATCAACAATAAGTTAAGATGACATATATGTCAGTGATTTATTTCATACAAATTTTGTAAAAAAATATGCAAATAATCATGTGTCACTTATATTAGGATAGATATAGCTCCTTATTTTTTGTTTGACTCGTATTGCAATTTGATTTGATAGTACATATTATATTCTACAGTGAATTTTAGCAGGTATTGTTATAGTATTATGCATTCTAATATTTAGATGACGCACTCGATATTTTCAATTGGTCTTGTGCAGACCACGGACGATGTGCTTTCTAGTCAAAATGATTAAAATATTTAATGTATAATTATGTTTTTTGCATTATACATATATTAAATACTTCAAAATGATAACATTATATGTTTCCGTTACAGACAAGTTTAACTGAGATTCCTATGTGTTTCATCACGTTTATCATCGTTACTTCAACAACTCGTGTACATCTATTTAACTACTTGATTTTCTAATTTTTATTCGAAATTGAGATAAAGGGTTTTGAAAAAAAATTACATACAAACCGTCGGATATCTTACCTTTTGTATCTGAGTATATTATTATATTAGGGTTGGCCGAGTACTTGACTTTGGAAAAATTATTTTTTAGAGTACTCGATTCAAGACTATCGATAGTATTTTAATTTAAAAAAAAAATAGTATTTTATTGAAAAATAAATGTTACTATAAAACTATAAAGAACTGAAAAAAACACAAATATTTCCGATAAGATTATAAGAATACCAGGAAGGTGATAGTTGAATATGTCCTCATGTTAGTAATTGTCAAGGCAAGGTTTGTATGAAAGAAAATTAAAATTTTTCTGAAAATCTATTTCTAGTACAATTTAAAATACTCTAGCGATTCCCAGTAGGTACTCGACCCTTTTTTCAAATACTTGAAATTTGTCGAATAATCGAATTTTTTCGTACGCCGGCATTCGTCGAGTACTCCATTTCTCTTTAATATTTGGCGTTTGTCGAGTACCCGTATTTTCAACTCGATTCGAAATGAAAAAACAATACTCGTCCAACACCAGTTATTATACAAAGTTTAAAACACTTTACATGATGGAATAGTGACTAGATTTCTTCACAACGTCAAGAAAGAACATCGAAACACGTGATAATTGGAGAGCGTAACGTTTTGTTGTAATAATTAAATTGATTTTTCAAAAAATTAACGATTTTTATTCAAAACGCGAGATTTAAATTATATTTACAGGACATTCGTAATATTGCATAGACATCGGGATATCCGTTACTAATTATTTGGTGTTTAATCGTACGCAAACACCCCTAGAGAAATATCGCAATTAGTGAACGCTCGTCTGCTCCTCTCGGTGCTTAAGTTCGTTGAATGGCAATTACGGTAGTGTACCTATAGAGTATACTGCACCGCACCTAAACCGTTCTACATATATTATATTATAACAATATATATGTATACCTTAGGTATAAATTACTTAACGCGAATATTATACACCGAAGAAAGATGGACTTTTACAACGATAACATTACGTGGTGTAATACAGAGTTCCGTGGATTATTTTGAACGTACCTACATATTTTCAAAGGTGGGCATTGTGGACTTGTTAAAAAGTTAAGGTAAAAAGTTAATTTTTTTTTTTTAACTTAACTTTTTATAGTAAATTATCATTGTCATGCGCAGTTAAGTTTATTTTATTTTTGAGTCGTGCGTAATCAACTGGGCAATACTGATTCGTCGACTTTTTTTTACAATTTTGGTAATTTATTTTTGAATTATATATATTATAATAGGCTAATTTTTTACACAGTGTTAAATATCTTGCTAAATGTTTGTGTATAAAAAAATACTATGGTGGTTTATGACTTAAAAATATTATATCTTCAGAAAAATTAACTTTTTTTTAACTGAGACGAGTTAAATTTATTTTCTGTCATAACTTTAAACTTATCTAGTTAAATTATTTCTTTGTTAACTTTTAACTTAACTGAAGGCAATTTAATTGAATTGACTTAACTTTCCACAGTTAATTATTTTCATTAACTTGCCCACTATTGCATATTTTGTTTATTGTTGTGCGTTGGCTAGACAACGAAAAAACATGGGTATGGAGTCATCTAAACAGTAAAAAGTTATTATAACTTACTCAATTATAGTCAATAGTTCTAAGTTTTGAACATTCTCTTTTATCCGTTGAGATCTTAAAATTTTTATAAAAATAAATATTTTATTCTTCTTCAAAGATGGTACCATAATGTATCATTAAACGTTTTCATTTTAT
>WHPZ01586937.1:0-28497 GCA_016617965.1 Macrosiphum rosae | reverse complement strand
CACAGTTTTTTTTTTATAAGCATTTAAAGTTCAAAAATTGACAAAATATGGAAAAATCACGAAAATTAGCAAATTATTTTGAGTTAAGATTTCGTAAAAATTTTTCGTTTTAAATCTAAGATTTGAAAATGTAATACAAGATTCCTTATAAGATTATCTACCTTTATCAAAAAAAAATATCTATAAGAAAGTCAAATTAAATTTTTATGAGAGTTTGAAATTCAAATTTTTACAACATTGGATATTTATTCGATTTCTCATGTAGCGATTTCCTTATTTTGTTGTAATTCAAAAACGAACAACTGTAGATACATAAAAATTTCACTGAATGTTTAAATTAGCATTTTCTATACAACATAAAATTTTGAAAATATTTTGACTTTTTTTGAGCTGTTTACGGTCATTTTCAGTTTTCAATTTTTTTAGTTTTTTTTTCTATAAATATCAATTAAGTTTTATCTGTTGGGCCAAAAAGTGTAAAAATTTAATACAAGACTCTTGATATGTTGTTACAATATCAGTTCAAAAACATTGAAAATATTTGGAAAATGTTGTGGTCTATAGAATGAAAATTCTAATATAAACATTCAGTCAAAATTCCATGTACCTAAGGTCATTTGTTTGAGAGTTTCACCAAAAACCAAAATCAATTTTTTCGAAAACAGATTTTGAGTACAAATTCCGATTTTTCCTTAATTTTTCTTTTGGTTTTCAAGGTACTTTTAAAAACTACTTGATCCCCAAAGTACCAACTAGATTCACTTTCCTATCAGAAAAGATACTGTTGAAGAAAATCCAAGCACTTTTACTGTCCTAAAAGGTGATGACAGACACAAATATAAAAAATAAAAATAAAAAAAAACACATCATTGTAAAATCAATACATTCATCGTTCTACTCAGAATCTCAAAGTGTTTTTTAGGTCATCGATGTTGTTTTAATTGCTTATTTGAAAAATATTAACCACGTAATTATTTCGGTTCTTTTGAGTTAACTCTAAATATTTGATATTTTCGACTATCCTTAGTTTTTTTTATTTATGTAGATAAAAATTTTGTTTCACTGTCAAAATGCTTGAAAATGTAAAATAGGTTTTTCAAATTTCTTCTCAATAGTTAAAAATTATCAAAAAAATACGTATAACAACATTTTTTATATAATCCATAGAAAATAAAATATTGGCTTAGTTTGTCTAAATTACTTGAGTTTGCTAACTGTTTTGGAAATAAAAATAAAAATAATTTTCATTTTAGATTCTGAGTGGATCATTGAGTGTACTGATTTTACAATGACGTGTGTGTATTTTATTTTTGTCTGTAAATATTTTTTTAGTAGAAATAAAGATTTTCCATTTCAGCATTTACGCAAAACTAGTTTTTGACATAATTAGTTTAGTTTTTTTGATGTAAACAATAAACTAAAAACCATCAAATTTTATTCGGATGTTTATATTACAATTCTCTATTTACAATAAAATGTTCACAATATTTTGACACTTTTTGAACTTATTATAGTTTATACGCATAATAATATTTCGATTTATATTAGTTTTTTAATATTATTGTCGGTAAAAATACTGGACAATTGTATTAGTCTCTCATAAGTTGTTGTTGATGGAAATAAAAAAAAATAGTAGACCAAAAATCCACAATCATTTTTTATGAGTGTTTGAAGTTATTAATTTGATAAAATTCTTCAAAATCGCAAACATTTTCAAATTATTTTGAGTTAGGAAACAATTTACTTATCTTTTTGTAATTCAAAAATGTATAACTGTAGATACTATACATTTTCACCTAATGATTATTTATCATTTTCTATACATAATAATGTTTTCAAAATATTTTGACTCGTAATAAGCTATTTATACACATTTACAATTTTCATTTTTTTTTTGTTTTTTTTTTATGAATGTCACTACGATTGTTTCGTTGTGTAAAAAAAGCTTGGAATTTTCTCAAGTTGTTAAAATTATTAGGAGCAAAGTAGTATTCACCTTTTGAATACATTAAAATAATTTCATGATTCGATTTTGAGAAGCCAAAATAAAAATATTTTTTTCAAGCAACATGTCAAAATGATTTTAAAAATCAACACATTATCGTTTGCTTTCAAAATTCTCAATTATTATTCACCATAGTCCAGTATTGATGTTGATAAATTAGAACAAATTATTGTAATACCTTGCTGTAGTTTCTATGTCTTGTCAATAATAATTATATTCGTGTATAAAATGTCACACGGCGTAACGTATAGGCAATAGAGGTACATAACTGCGTTGGAGTACAACGCCATACAAACGTAAAACCAAACAATTTTTGATTTATTGATATTTTAACAATCTATATTTCTGATAGATAATTTTTTCTAGTTAATAATTTTTAAGTAAATTTCAAAGTAGAAAATGTCCAGTATTTTTCAATTGTGGTTAACAATAACAAAAAAAAAAATTTATAGCAAAACCGAAAAGTGTACTCAATACCATAGTATTTGAATTAAGTGGTTTTGTGTTTTATATGTAGGTAATTGAAAAATAAATAATCGTAGATATTTGACCTTTTCTCCAAATATTCATATTTTAATTTTCTTTAAATGATAATATTTTAAAAATATTTTGACTTATTTATAAACATTTATAATTTTTTTTTTTCTTTAATTAATGTCGTTAAAAATTTTTCATTTGGTTAAAAAGTGAGAAAATTTAAAACCATATTCCTTATAAGTTGTTATTATAGGACTTAAAAAATATATAAGCACAGTTTATTTTTATAAGAATTTAAAGTTCAAATAAAGAAGCAGAACAATATCTAGAACAGAGAGATTGAAAATCAGTTACCTGGGTACCGATTACCGCGGTAATGTTCCACACAAGTAGTATACAACGTTTTCTACAAAAATGAAATAAAATTGCTTACAACAGATATAGTAGTTAAACACTAGTAAATATTTCATTATATCCCTATGAATATCTAATAAACATTGTAGGAACCTAACAGTTAGCACACCCCAATGGCTGAAATACTTTGCTCAGCCCTTCGGTCTTAAAATTTGAGTGAACATTCTTTTGTTAGATATAAACTAACATAGATAACATTGTTATAAAGCAGATTACAGTGAATGTAAAATAAACTCAAAACACTAATTTCCGAACTAAACTGTATACTTTTTATAGGGTGTTATAATAATAACGCTTTATGTTCGGTATTAGGGTTTGATTTACTGTCATACAATTGACTATAGTTATTGATACCTATGTTAATATCAAAAATCATTTGAATGAATATTCTTTGTCTTAAGCAAAAAATGATGATGCAACGCACTCTGAGCGAAGAAAAACGTTTGAAAGAAGGGCCAGGGGTGTTGGCCCTGTGTAGGACGCCGAACATGCGGTTGAAGACCATTCTGATAACATTTAATTGGTGGGTGCAATAAAATTGGTCTGTTGGAGTGAAATTTTACGTCTGGACACAGTTTTTTCTATTTCGTTTCAGGTTCGCCAACGATATGGTGTATATTGGACTGAGTTATTACGGTCCATCATTGGGACAAAATCAATACTTGAGCTTTCTGCTGTCGTCCGTCGTGGAAGTGCCTAGCTGCCTGGTATGTTGGCTACTCATGGACCGGTGGGGACGCCGGTGGCCTCTGTGTCTGGCCATGACGTTGAGCGGCATCAGTTGCATCGTCACCGTCACCCTGCCCCCAGGTAAACTGCACAGATATCGAAGTGTGGAGATATTATGACTTGCGTGCATACTTGTTTATTTTTCCATAAATTGATTCGTGGTCATTTGGAGAGTTTCAATCCTCGATGCAACATCACAACTAGGTAGTGTAACTATTATAAATGTTGAGAGTATGTTCAAGACTTTGGAACTGTGGGAGGAAACGCGAGTACATATTTTCATATTTATTTCAAATGACAAAATAAGTTTTAGTGACCATTCTAGTTTTCTTAACATACCAGAATTGGTAAAATGTATTGTAGTTAATACTTTTGTATAAAGTATTATAACCTATCATAAAATTGAATTTTTTTAAAAAAATGGGGGTGGGGGGGAGTTGGCAACCGCTCTGCTGTAGAGTAGATGAGATGTCGAGTGTACTTTGTCCTTGTCCTTACTGTAATGTGTGTAAATTTGAATTAAATGTATACATCATTACATACAAAACACGATTCTGACCGAAGACGGTCGTCATTTTATGATATATTTATGTTGCAATTAAAATAATTTATTTTATTATTAGTATAAATAGTAATACCATCATGGGTTGAATTTATTTTTGTCAAAAACATCGCATTATATATTACCGTCAATTATTATAATATTAGATATATATTTATGTATTATATCGTACAATATTAATATTATTAACTTTAAGTTAATTAAGTCACAAAGAATTACGTTTACCCGTGACATTTCAATAGTACATGGTATAAATAGGCAATACCTTAAAATTCATCTAAATGTTTTAAATACACCATTGAATTTATATAATATTTCAAGTAACCATATCCATTCCAGTAACCAATAATATTTTTGATTCCCAAAAAAATAACTAAAATCATTATATTTGTTTGGATTTCTAATTACATCCAAATGTGAACTTCAACTGTCTATAAATAAATTGTGCGCATGTATTTCTTTTTAGATTTTTTAGATTTCAGCATTAAATGCTTTAAATTATTTAACTACTTAAGTGGTACCTTATATTAGATGTTCAAGTCTTATAATATATAAACATTAAACATGTTATAAATATACAAAATAATTTGCAAGTTTTCGTGCTTTTGTCAAATGTTATCAACATTTGAACAATAAAAAATTGTACATAAGTATAATACATTTCTTAAAGAACAACTTATGTGAGATCCTGTATATCATTTTCAAGACTCTTGACCAAGTTTAAACATGTGTATCGAAACTTTAAATAAAAAACAACTAAAATTCGGAAATTGCCTATAAATGGTTTAAATTGAGTATAAATATTTTGAAATTTGAATTGAGATTATAAAAAATACTTTAAGTAACAGTGGAATATTTCAAGTTTCTACTATTTATATTTTTGAATTACCTACATAATCAATCACACTACATAATTGATTTTATCAAAAACTGGTTTTTCATACATTTTCCCGTTTTTATAGATTATATATTAGAATTTTTTTACTTTTAACCACCTAAAAGAGTGTTCACTATGGACGCATAACATGTGTCCTATCATGTATAATAAAAAATAATTAATTATTAATACTTGAACTATAATCATATGCAATACAAAAAAAATGTATCTCCGCACAGTGTATTACACGAGGAAAAAATTAATTCAGCAGTGAAGGGGGTCATTGGGGGACCTTTGAAGATCATATAAGGGTCCATAATATTTAAGTGCCAATTTTAAAACATTCAAGAAAATTACTGTAAAAGAAGCGAATAAGTGGATGTCACGCTGCTCTACAGAGGATTACAAGTGGGTCACTGTAATGGCTGGTGTGAAATTTGAATTCAATGATATAATATCATTGTATTCGGTAGCTGGTAAGTTGAATTTATATTATTTGTATACAATAATCTACTTGAAAAGTTCCAAGTACCTACCCACGAATAATATTTTTAAATTACAACAAAACAAATAAAATCTTTATTCTTGGTTATTTAATAGGTATTTAATTTTGTCCAAATCTGAACATAAAATAACTATAAAAAAAAAACTGCTATTATATATTTTTTTGATTTTTTGGTTATAGAATAACCTTCTTCCTTGGAATTTTGTTTTACATTTTCAATCCATAGATAGAAAATTTTTTATGCATTTCTTACTCAAAATAATTCGCACATTTTCGTGGTTTTTACGTATTTTGTCCAAATTTGAACTTTGAATGCTTATAAAAAAAAATCAATTGTGACTGTATTTTTAATATTTTTCAACCGCAATTGTATCAATATATATATATATATATATTAGGAGACTTGTATTCATTTTCAAAAATTTTTGACCCAACGAATTAACAAGTAAAAATATTTTGAAAATTGTATTTTTAACCTATTTTGCCAAAAAATTCCCGTTTTTTCTTAAATTTTTAATTTTTCTCGTCGCATTTGAAAATTACAGGGAACTTTAAATTTTTATTCTCCTGAATTCACCAACTAGGTTCACTTTGTCATCGGATAAGATACTGAAGTTAAATGAAATAGCATTATTTCGACTATTTATCGTGTAAACTTCAGACACAAAGAAAAAGAAACACACATCATTGTAAAATCAATACATTCATCGCTCCGCTCAGAATCTAAAATCTACATCTAAAGATATAATATTTACATTTTAATCATTTTTAATTGTAAGTTGAGTGTCGAATCACTCACCTCTCACATAAATAGTCAGTTTCAATATTTAATCCACTTAATTGACTTTTGAACTCTAGCATGATAACGTTTGTAACATACGATTAATTACGACTTAATCGTAATCTTGAAACGAGGTTCTCAGCTGATGTATCGGAAATAATGAAATATCGCGACAGACTTGATGCCGAACCTTACACGAGAATTCAACTTTCATTCAATAAGCCTACTATTAAGTATATCTGTAATAATAAAATGCAATTCCATTAATCTCATCAAAATTTTAATTTAAAAGTCCGGTTTGTCTATTATTTTAAGAACTATTTTTGAGTTAAATTTATATTATTACTATGCGAAATAACTGCAAATAATCTTTATACAAAATGTTAGAATTGGTTGCATAAAATATATTGAAACAAAATAAGGGTTCCACGATAAAAGTGGTCATTAAAAAAGGTTCCACTGATAAAAAACATTAGGAAACGCTGTGCTAAAGAATCAACTATAATAATCCCTAGATCCAATTTGTTATCAAAAACCACTCTTAAAGTTGAAAATCTAATCATTTTTACCGCTTCAAAAAGTTATGAAATACTTAAAAATAAAAAAAAAAACTTACATAATTGTAAAATCAATACTTTTATCGATCCGCTTAGAGTCTATAATTAAAAACACACCTTTCCCGATAAAATTTGTTATTAACATTAGTAAGTTGCCCTGCGAGTGAAGCAAGCAGTTTTTTTATAGGTTTTAATGGTTCTGAAATGTGTACATATTTAATACATTTTTAATATTTTAATTTTGCCTTTTATTAATTCGGCAGACCTATCAAACAATTTAAATGACGACTATCTTTTAAAGACCAAGTGTAACAAAAAATTTCATAAATTGTATAACTTTTTTCACGTTTGGTACTTCGACCTTTATCAGTTACGATCCATAACGTATCCATTTGCAGGATGACTGCCGTTATTAAAATGTTATTTTTATTAAGTTTTCAGTAAACAAATTGACCACTGCTATTAACGGTGACTTTAGGTATTAATGTATTATTAAACGTTATTAAAATATAAAGCGTCAATAAAATAAAATAAATTTTATTTATTATTTTTTGTTCTTCTGGTTGTGTTTATACGAGTATATGCGCTTATTGCGATGGTCGTCTAATATTCTTTAAATTAAAATAAAATCGTTATCCACAGTTTTTGGCTTCGAAACGTTAAAACAATGCGACACAGTATCGAGAATTGCTATTACGGTTGCCAACTTGTTTGTTAACTAGAGTGCACTGCATATCTGAAACCTCCCCCATTAATGCTCCGGTTGTACATTACTGTAAGTCATCGATAAACATAATTTTATATGACAATGCACATCTGAGGGAATCTTATGAACTATAGACATTTAAGAAGTTATGAGTGCAATTTATAAATTATGTGTGTATATATATATATGCAATGAAATATTATAATTTTGTTGTGTGTAATAATGTACTGGTGCAGACTCTTAAGACGTGTTTAACCTATACACTTCTCACCTGTCATCCCTTGCTGAACCGATCGGATTTCATTTCAGATGCTGTGATCACTACCCTGGTTTTGTTTTTGTTTTCCAAGTTCACAATATCGGCTTCGTTTTTAATAATCTATCCGTTTGCCGGTGAACTCTATCCAACACAATTGCGTGGCATTGGAATTGGAACCTCTGCGTACATCGCTGGTCTTGGTTTGGTATTAATACCATTTATCAACTATTTGGTAAGTAGATGTACCTTTATTTACCAATAAAATATTTATACACTATTACATAGATGATAGATTACAAGGTGTACTAGCGGAATATAACAGTTCAACGGTTGTACCTGATAAAAACAGCTCAGAACTCTTTTTTAAAAATCAGGTGTTTGAAAATTGTTCAACAATGTATATAAATGTATATAATATGTTTAATTATTGATAATTATTTTGGTAGAGTTTAGAATTTGTCTAATTTTCATATTTTTTTTTGAACCAACTTGTAGATCTAATTATTGTAAGATAATTAAAAGTTCAGCTATTATTTTATGTTACTATAGAGACTAGAGTAAGGTAATATAGGTACAATGCAACTTAATATATAATATGTAGGCACATAATCTTACTCTACGTAAAAATTATCAGTTGTACAAACAGTATTTGAAGTAATAACAGTAATGAAATTTAAAAGTAAAATTCTTGATAGGACTATGTAAAACATTTACCGATGATAAAACTCAAATTAAAAATAAAAATGTTTAAAAATGCTCGAAAATTTACCAAAGATAGATAGGTACTTTATATCATATAGGTTAGAGCAGGTACAGCGATAAATAATTTATAAGTTTACATATTACTATAATTCTTAAATAATTCGTTTTCCATAATATTTAGAATATAAATTATGAGGGATAACATAATTCTTACTATATAACTATTCTCGTTCTACTATATGAGAATAACAAATTAGGTAAATACAAACTACATAATATATGTTTAATTATTAAGTTGATAATTTAGTTGAAATTTAATTTACTTATTTTTTAATGCACGAGTATCTTAAGACCTTTAAAATAATAAAAAAAATATTTATTGTCCTATACATATATGATTAATTTATCATATATATTTTTGTTCAATTTCATTTATGATTTAAGCATAAACATTTAAAATTTTGGTACCACTTTTAAAGATCTAATGTAGTCATATCAGTGCTTCGATTGGAAAAAATAAAAGAAGAGGGATGCAAAATGATAAACAATTTTCTTACTCAAAGATTTAAATATCTTATTGGTTAAGAAATAATTATAATGCCATAAGGGGTATTCCGCCTCTCCTCTCACTCACTACAATTCAAGCACTAGATATAGTATACACGCTAGGATTATACTTACTTAAATTAATATTGTTTTCATTTTACAAAACACAAAATAAGTTGAGCAATATATTGTATTGTCATTGACCGAATATTTGCAAGGAAAGGTATTAAATTTAATATGATATAATGAATCGACAATTTGTATCCGGTTTGATTCGAATTAGCTACATATTATGTTACACGATATACGTGCGTTTAGATGTTTTAAGTAATATAAATCACAACACGACGATTTATATTTCTTTAACTATACGACGTACACTGTCTAACTTTAATATGTGTGCCATAACGACAAGCGTCAATTTTCAAAATAAAATTTCGACACTACAAATAAACATTCGAGTTGTATATAAATATGGTATTTGATAAACATTAATGAAATGTTAGTTAATTATTATTATTATTTTTTTAATTGGCTTCATTGATTTAAAGAACAATAATAAACAACTATAGCAATAATGAAGACAGGTCAAAAACCTATACTGAAACGCGACATGGCTATAAAAAATAAACAATAGTAGTATTGTGAATTCGGATTATTTAACTCATAAAACAAATAAGGACAACAACGTAACGGAAAAACAAAATATTAATGAACCTCCAAATAAACGTTTTTTAACAACTTTTTAAACCAACAAGAGTAACATTTTTTTTGTTGTAATATTTGGCTTACCATTCAAATATTTCAAAATATATTCTCTGTAAATATACTTTTCAGTTATCACCGTCCATTTTTTGTACTTTTTATCACAATTTTCTCAAGATTTACTTTAATATAATTTCAAATTACTTTAGGAGGTAGGAACATAATTGAAATTTGTGAGTTACATTCCATCAAGCAAACATAATATGAACAAATTAAAAAAAACATCTCTTTTATACAGTTATAATTCAAAAATACATAATATATACATATCCATGAATATGTACGAAACAAGTCAAACTATAATTATTATAGGTATATAGAGAAGTATTTACACTGCACTTATCGACATTTTTTATGGAATGATGGGGTATTATGTGAGTACGATATATTATTTTGGTGACTGATAATCGAAGAAAGTTTTCAAACTGTTTTTTGGTTCCGACTAAAAATTTAAACTAAACTATTTACACCGCGACTGTCAGCACGATTTTTAGAACAACCAGTTTTCGGTTATGTTTACCTGGTTCGTTGTAATAGACATTTTCTATAAATTGTCCTATTTGAAGTCACTGGACGCTTCACGTGACCAGATGTCTTGTTTTTCTGTTACTACGAACTTTTTCATCAATAATACAGATTGTAACATTATTTTATATACTTTTATTAAAAAATAAATATATATTATATGAATTCCTATCGTCTCGATGGATGAGTTTTGAAACGTTTCGTTTTTGTTTAACAATACAATTTAAATATAATTATATGTAATTAATTCGTAAATTGTTCAACTGCAGGGACGTGAAAATTTAGTTTTGCCGCTGTTGATAATGGGCATACTATCAGTGATTGGTGGGATCACCGGTCTCCGTCTTCCCGAGACATTGCATTATAAGTTACCGCAGTCAGTCGAAGAGGGAGAAGAATTCGGGAAGAACTGGACTATGGCGGATTGTATAACCTGTGTTCCCAAAAGGTAAATTTTTATAGGCTACAATTTTTACGTTACAGCCGTGTATCGCCACCCATATCAAATTCTTTTAAATTGTTTATTTCAAACCTTCATTCATCACTCCGGAAAAATGACCGGTATAAAGTTTGAATATTCGTATAAACGAAATAGGTAATTCGCTGGTGAGCGGCCATACAACCTACTCCGAATAAGTATTTGACACAAATACGATGTTTTATTTTGATCATCATACTACGTTTGAAACAAAATATTTGTTAATAGGTATACCTGCATAAATAATAATATCAATTCAACAACAAAGGTTATTAGTAATACGACGAATCTACATATTATTTACATTTACATCTATATACAATTTCTAAATTAGTTTATATACATCTGTCTTTTTTCAAAATGTATTATTTTGTTTGTTGTTTCTATTTGTGGTCCTAAGATCTAGTTGATTGAGTACATTTTTTTTGTTTTTCTTCGTATATTATATTGGTGACATTTGGTTATTCATTAATATAATATAAGTTGAGTAACACAGATACCTCATAATTGAGGCTCTTCTTTGGTCCATAATACTATCTCTACTATCTCGTATTTCCTATTTTAAAAATTATGTCTTTAGTAGGTATTAGGTAATAATGTTTTAAAACCAAACTAATAACGGTTTACATGGTATATCTAAAAAAATGTATTTATATTAATTGTTGGTAGTTTTAATCGAATAAAAAATATGTACCTATTAATAGCTTTATAAATTAGTTAACTCAACATTAATATTTTAACTAAAACCATACAATGAATCCAACGAACATGGCGTATCAACGACTTTAATAGTTGATAATTAGGTAATACAGCAAAAATATGATCATAATATTGTAAACCATTCCAATTTCCCTCTTATTTTTCAGTGATGTGAGCGTATAATATTATATTTATAAATTGTCGTTGAAAATAAAACATGATGTTTATTTACAGGCCTTCGGAGCATTCAAATTCGTACGAAGACCTAACTGAAAAACTGGAAATGTCTCCTACGACGGAAACGACGGCATTTGCAACAGGGAGTGGTGGTGGCAGATCTAAATTCACTAGACAACAAAGCACCATGGAAACTCCACTAGACTCTTCAGGCGTAGTCAAGATGACTTGCTGGTTTTAGTTGATTTGTTTGTCTTGTTTGATTTATATCGTTTTTGTGTAATATAATATAGATAGTCGGTGCCTAGAATAGTGTGTAAAAGATAATCTACAAAATATGGCATGTAGACAAGATAAGGTTTTTTCTATAGTAAAATCTGTTATGATTTATGCATACAATTCCATAAAAAATTAATTTTTTACTAAACCACTTACTAACAAAAGTGTACTAACAAAATATGATAACATATTATAAAATGTTACGCGGACACAAGAAACCATTTAAATTAGTTCAAATGTGTTTATTTTTAAGTTATAAATTGTGGCCATTTATTATTCGGAAATAGAACGAATATTATTATTCGAAAAAAATAAATTTGCCTATAAATATTAATAGAATTTACCTATATTCGTATTTGTTTTTGATGAGTGCATAATACACAAGTATAGTCTGTATATTATTTATTATTTACTTACAATATAACATAATATCCAATATCGTATTAATTTGTTAATCTAAATTTACAATTAAAACGTTACACATTTTTTGCGTTTATCTTTATTCAGAATTAAAATTATAAGTTTTCCGTTAACCGTTATTTAGAATAGTGTTAATACAATAATACCTATTAAATGTAATAATAATAACTAATTCAGGCAGGTTATGGCCCGGCTACGGAATATAATATAATCGATTCTAATTTCTAATGTCCGTGCATGAAATAAATATTTCTACGAAACCAATATAACTTTTAAATAATTGGATTTTAAATTATTTCGTTGTCCGTTATTTTTAAATCAATGATATTCTATAAATTACGTTTTGCGTTATGTTTTGTTTTGCGGTATTTAATTATTTTTAATTATCATTTACCTTTATAATTACGTTTATAAATTTCATTCGTTTTTTTGTCAAATATAACGTTATTATAACTTTTGCAAGCTCTGAAATGTACACATGAACAAAATTATCATTTTAAAATGAGTCAGTAATTGTTATTATACCTTTGGTTTATTATATTGCGTGCACTTTTAAAATGTTTTCATTAGGAAGCAGAATATTTAACGGAAAATATTTATGTCTAAACTATGGTGTTTATCCATTTATAAGCTTTACCTTTGGATCAGTAGAATACTAACAATTGTAAATTTGTAAATATGTTAGGTTTTAAGAAACTACTCCATATATAAAATTATACATCATCAATTACAGAAAAATAGTCTCCTTCAGAATATGAAATTAAAAGTCCCAATTATTTATCGTACTTTATAATTAAAAAGTTAAAGCAATATTTGAAGATAATATATAATATACAAATTTAAATGATTGAAAAAACCAAGTACAATTTTATTTAAATTTTTACAAATTATTACAGCCAGCCAATAAAAACATGTTCAATTATAATACTTATTATATTATATCTTATAGTATTTTAAGTTTTAAAGGTGGTGTAGTCATTATTATCGTTATTAAGGTGTTGCTATTATTAAACTTACAAGTTTATTTACAGCGCATCTAAATAATGTAGCTTAGAACAGTTCGATAGGTACCTTTGCATAAAATGATAGTTAAGATAATATTTATTTTAGATAAATCGATTTGCACTAATAAATGTATCTACTCATTTTAAGTTACTCAAAAGTCATTATATTATGTCATGTATCTTTAAGTTAAATATTAATTTAGATGTATACATTATACATGTACATAATTTAATTTTGCTCTTAAAACAATAATATATGCCATGGTAAGTTTGCTTTATTTCTACGTTTCAATAAAAGCCATAATGTTTCCAATAATAAGTTATTACATTGAAATATTAACTCTAACATTTTCATATTAAAATTTAAAATGCAAAAATACGTTTGATTTTTAATTTTGATTGACTTCATTGCCCATAGATTTCCTTGAATGTTGTAACAAATAATAAATTGAAGATCTTAGTTATTATTATGACATTTTAGAACTGTTAGTAATTAAAAACTTAGATCATAAATATGAAATTAAACACTATTTTTACAAATATAAAAACTTATATTTTGAAATTACTTTTTGTTCGTAAAATTTGGAACTAGTATAGAGTTAATTTCTTAAATAATGAATAATACATAATATTAAAAGCATATTAGACTTCAAGAAATTAACATTATTTTCCAAACCAAGAACTTTAGGGTTAAGGATAATAAAATTAAAAATATTTTTGATTCTTCTCTAAAAAATCAAAAAAATAATGTCCCGCGTATTTCTTATAACCATACGTTTTTAAATGTCAGTTGAGAGTATAATTTTAAATATGCAAGTTCAAAATTATATATTTTTTAACTTTAAGTATTTTGAATCCTTATTACAAGATAATAAGTAAGATAAAATATTAAAAAATAATAATAATACAATATAAATACTAAAATATGTTCTGTATTGGTTTATTGTTTTTTTGATATATTATAGATCTGATCTAGTGACAACTATTATTTTATTAGTTTAAGCATTAAATATTTAAATATTTGTATTACATACATTATAAATGGTAATAAATAATAATATATCATATGAAATGGGTTTTTTTTTTTATTTGTTCGTCATTATTATATTATACATTTTCTGAAAACGCAACATGGATTTAATTGTCTTTGGGTTTCGAAGTACAAAACTAAACTTGCAGAATATATTTGCAAAATAATAGAAATGTTATGAAAAATGTCGACCCTTACAAAATTAAATATACCAATTATTCATAGCTACGTTACTAGACACTGTCTAGTATAGTTTTAGTATAGTAAATTATATTACTTTCGGGAACGGGATCACTATAGGTTCATAAAAGTTATAAATAGCTATTAATATAATAATAATAATATATTTTAGTTTATTATAGGGTTGAAACTTGAAAATATATTGGTTAAAAAAATGAAATAGTTTTTATAATTGAATATAATAAATTTTAGATTATAGTATTTTATATTTTATCGAAACCATCAATATTTGTCACTGGAAGTTTTGAACATCACTACGGCGGGTATTAAATGACGAATTGAACACAAATGTTGACTCATATAGAGTCTATATTTTTAACGGGCAACGAAATTCAAGGGATCAGCTAGTACTTATTAAAGTTAAAAACAATAATACAAATTATACAAATTTCAAATGAATTGCTAATACGATTATAGTATAAGTTTTTAATTTAGTAATCTATGTGCAAGTATAAACAAAGTGGTTATAGTGTTATACTTCAGGAATCGCTATTTAATAAAAAAAAACTACAAGTTATATAAAATCTCGAAGTACTTAAATGTAAACATAATATAAGCAAAGTAACATATTATTATAGTTTAGCCTCCTCAAATAAGGTTATCGTAATGTACCGTATAAGATGACGATAAACCCAACGTCTGTGCACAGCACCTATACCTATCCGTCTCTACACTATTCGATCACAAATGGGTTGAAATCAAATTTAGAGTTATTATTATTATAATTATTAAGTTTACTATCAGTCAACTCGACAGTGGGAAACTTAATCTATCGTCGTAGATATGACGTGTACAAAATCAAACATAGGTAATCATTTTTATGATAACGAAAGATATTGGATCGAATATTGCAGTGGCCACTTAATCAGTTTCAATATTAATAAAATAACTAAATGTTTAAAAGTGTTCCATGTAATTTTGGAATAGAAATAAAAGTGTGTGGTTTTTGGATACAGCCAACAAATATAATTATCACAGTGACTCCCTTATTATTCATATGGATCACATTTAAATTTGTAATTCTTTCTTGTGTCTTACTCCGCGTCTATTGTTAGGACCTGTTTTTGTACGCCAGATGCCCACATAACTTATATAACTTACAAATACGGAACAGATTATGTGAAGTTTACATTAATAGTAATAATTTATATGTAACAATTATTGTACTGGTTATGATAAGGGCAATAAGTGACCCAAGAAACAATAAATTAAAAATCATTTATATTGACTAACATTTTTGGATTTATGTAACGGCAATAAGTAAGGAACAGCAGTATATTGTATATTTGCGATCTAAGGAGAATTAAACTTATCAAATTATAAAAATCAAATCTATATCCAGGCAAATAATAATAGGTACAAAATTAGGAGTGTGCCTATATTATATAATATACGTCTGTTCGATATTATAGGTAGGTAACGCATATTCTACGCAGATCTAATACGTCGCTGTTTGCCATACGCCAGCTGTAATAGATACGCGTACATCTACCTTCCTACATGTAATAACAATAAAACAGAATAAAAAAAACTAACAAAATAATATTAAATGAAAAAAATATCGAACGGTGTTGTGTCGTTCTATTTTTATTTTTTTTTTGTCTAAATAATTTGTATATTGCTATTACAATAATAATGTACACTATATTATAATACCTCTCACAATACGCGGCTGCAGTGCAGTTACAACTTGAACATCGATGTTTTCCATCATATGTATACCCACTTAATAAGATACATCGAGGTCCGACAAGGTTATTCACTCGGGGGTACCCCTATGATGCACACAGTATATTGTTATATTCGAAAATTGTATAACTTATATACACACATTTATACATATTTTTTTTTTCATTCACGACAAGCGTACACGTCGCCCGCTGAAATTTAGCTCTTTAAATACGAACGCAGGTCAGGATGTTTACTCAGGAAGTTGTTGGACGGCAACAGTTGTGGAGTCTACGCATCATCACGAGTCGACATTTTTCGGTAAATATAATATGATATAATATAATAATTATTTTATTGCTCGGTGTAGGTAGCTGTAAGTACCTACTTATAATAACAGCCGAGTCTCAACAACTATCGTACCTCGATATAACTCGAAAACCCCGATGAGTCAAATTTTTTCCTCGCCCTTTTTTAATGTGTGTTTGAGGTGCATATGACTCGAAAAATATACAAGTCGAGTTTACTTTTTTATTCTCCTCGAGATTCGAGTTACGAGACTCGACTTTAATGCTTAAGCAATATTGCACGATGTATATGTCGTTGTATTATGTATAGTAATATAGTTCGGATAGTTTTTTTATTTCCGTCGCAGGAATATTTTATACGAGACGATATCTCGACTAATAATTAGGAAATCGCTATTGTAGGTCGGTCGTTATAGATATTACGTGTTATGTATTTGAAAAAAAAAAACTAAAAATCATAACAATAAGGGGGCAAAAACCGTAACATTTAGAACATCGACATATAAGCAAATAATATACTATATAGTATTACAACGGTAGACGTCAAAAACCTTAACAATTGAAAAGTATTTCGTTGAATAGAAAAAATTTGCTTGCCCAGCGTTATTAAATAAAAGGAGCTGATTATTATTTTTATTATTATTATTTTGTTTTTATATGTAAATATTTGAGACGTAAAATCCTGTTGGAACGATTCCGATTAACAAACTGCTAATGAATATCGATATGTGTTGAACGAAACATAACGTGTTCCAAAAAAAAAATTGTTTAAAATATTAAATAATAATATGTAAAATAATTCTTTGTGAGTGAATCGCTCGGACTGCACTTATAATAATAATATATTATGTGTGCAGTAAAACAAAACTATATAGGTACCTACTATAAAGCACTTGTTATTGACAGGGTAATTTTTACAATATATATATGTATATATGATATTTATAATTTATATACATTATGTATAATATCAAAATATTTTAAAGACCCGTTTGGGGGAGGGGTAAAAACAAAATAGTCAACACACGATAGTTCATGGTCAATATTTCATTGATTAAAACATAAACTATTGGCGCGTGTCAGCACAACTGCAGCAGTATAATAGTGTTTTGTACATGCACCTAATAAAACGGAATACCGGAAACAAGATTCATTAAAAACTATATTGCGGATTTTACTAGATACGTTGTTTTGTCTTGAACACAATATTGTAATATTCTTCGAGTAATCAAAATCCGCGAATAGACACGTCCTAGAAGGAAATAACATAGTATTTATGACGATTTCGGATAGAACTAATATAGTACTTACAATGTTATGTAAAACATAAACGTGGGATTAAAAGTATACTATAGACGAAAATACGAAATTAGTTTATTTTAATAATATTAATCATTTCCTCAGCCGCAATAATATCAGCTAGAAACTCTGACTGTAATATTATAATGCTATTAGGTACTATCATTACACCTAAATGCACATAATAAAACATCTGAGAAAATTACGTAAAATATAATATTAGGTATATAGTACCTACCTACGCTCTTGATTAAGCAACGATTATATTATTATTATTGTTTTTGTTTCAGAGAATTTCTGAGTTGAACCGGAAGTCGATATACAGAATAATTATGAGTGGATATTTGGCAATTATCGGTAAATATTTTATGTACCTACATGTTATAAAATATAATAATGTTAAATAAATAAATATAATAAACAATACAATCAATATAATATATTTATGATAGTTACAACACAAGTAGGTTACTTAACATATTGTATGTTATTTAATAAACGATAAAATTATAATAAAATATATAAATATATAGTTATAAGATGGTTTCAACTGACTATGTACCTAGCAGATATATTTTAACATGGTAAGTACATATAGTTTTAAAGTAAAAATGTTAAAGTACATAATATTTTACTTGCAAAATTAATTTTTGTCTTTATGTTTATTCCTACATTTGGTAATATTGTTAATTTTATAATATATAATTATTATCTTAGATAATTTCTACGATTAAATAAATGTGATCAAATAGATATGTGCAAGGCTTGTTTAGATGATATTATAAACACATAGCCTTTTAAGTTTTAGGCCCATTATACTGTAGTAGAACTACTTTAGGTTAATAATTTTAACCTAATTTTCTACAGTAAACCCTATTAATGTTAATCAGTATAATTAAGTTAGTTTTGAATATTTAATCATTATTAATTTCAAATTAACATCTAATGTTAAGTATCAGAAACGATAAAAACTGTACATTAAAAAGTACCTATAACACGACAATAATTAAATTCGTTTTATTACTAATCGCAGATTTGTAAAGAGAATAATAAACATATTTATTTTTAACAACTTACTATTATGTTGACTAAAGAATTTTTAATATTAGTAATTACTTTTTAAATAGCATACATTTTAAATTTCATTAATGCTGAAAGTATCTTTTAATATTGATTTGATGATTATTATATTATAATCTTGATTATAAATAATACAAATAAAGAATATTCACACGGGTATAGTGTAAAGTAAAAACCCTGATATGGCAAAAAATAGTTCAAAATATTATATTATATGAATTTGCTTAAATATATATTTTTTTTGTAGCTGTTTTTTTCATTTGGTGTTTATTTACGTGTCTATTTAGAGAATAAATCATTTAAAATGTCAACTTAAAAAATAATAAGGGAAGAGTAGTGCTAAAATAATATTTTTAGGCAGATCTTTAAACACTATAATAATTGTATATTCATTCTTAAAACTAACATTTTAATCATAGTTTATTATATTGTATCATTAAATTTTATTTTTAATTAAAATATATCGTGTTATGATCATGATAATATAATCTGGTTTGGGTGTTGAGAGAGGACTATACTTAAGGCCTAAGGGTACGCATAATTATAATATGTACACACAACGCATTAAGTAGATAGGCACAGTGCACACAGTCAATTAATATAATTACAAAAATGTAAATACATAAATTCTATTACAATTGGCATATTTACCTAGTATCATAATATTTTACTATAATTTATAAAGCAATTTTACTAAACTTATATTTCACTACCCAAGTGCAATAAATAAAATATCGAATACTCAATTTCCGTACGTCATATTATCACCTAGTAAACTATCACGAACATCTTAAACTTAGTTTATAGAATATGTTTTTCACTGACAAATTATGTTATTACTTCATATTCGGTTCGCTTTCAATGCCATAATAATATTATTATTATAGTTACTCATAATTATTATAGACTTAAAATTAATTCCATAAAATATTGTCTGGTATAGGTACCTAATATTATGATTTATTGATCTTATTGTTATTTTACTGTTCTTTTTGTGCTTTATTTAACTTGATTTAGAATAGGTTTTTAGTATTTAATAAGGTCAACTTACTATTGGTTATAAATTATGTTTGGTCAAATATTGTGAAAAAATTACAAGATTTTCAATCCTGAAATTTATATTCGATTTAATTTAATGGAAATTTGGTAGTTAGTTCATTAATATTTAATAATAAACATTTGATAATAGCTCTTAAAATTCAGATTATAATATCCTGTACTCGTAATTTACTGATCTTTTTGAGTTTTATGTATTTTATAATAACCCAGTCTAATACATGTAGGTTACAAGTTGCAATGCATACTATAATGAGACACGAAATAAGTTGTTATTAAAATAAAATATATTAAATATTAACTCGATAAGGAGTTGCATAAAAAAAATCATACGCGTGTTCATAATTATAGTGATAACGATAAATTTATAACTGTTGTTTGAAGGCAAACACAACAAAAAGTTTTTATAATAATAGTTTACCGGGAAAATCGGCAATTAACTAAAATATTTCATTTAAATTCTTTTCGTAATTTACATACAATGTTGTGCTACATGTTTTCTTAACATTATCTATAGTAATATGCTTAATTTTAAATATCATAATATAGTTATTGGAAAAAATGTTCATCTTAAAATAAAAACACATAATTATTTTTTAATAAACAAACTCAGAACATACACATTGATTATTATTATATTACGCAATACGCATAGAATATTAAAGTAGGTACCTAATAATTGAAATCAATTAATTACACTTTATTTTTTATCACACATTAAAAGGAAATAAATCACCTGTAATCAAACAAGATCTAGTCAGATATATAGATAAATAAAATAAAATAAAATAAAAATATATCATTTAAATTTATAAGTATTAGCACACACGTGTGTGCTTGTGTGATTATATTTATACATTATTAAAAGTTAATGAGGACGTGTCCATATAAATCATAATAATACGAATAAAAAAGTTATATAAATAATTTAATTTAATATTTATTGATAGGTAATCTTAACATGCAGGTATTTATTATAATGGTTAGCTAGTTTACGGGTCAAGAATTCTAGTAAAACGGTTTTTAAGTCACAATAAAATGATTATACTTGAACCGTTTTACTATAATGGCTCAGCAAACCGAAAAAGAAACGCGTTTCTACATTATTTTAGTACTTTGTGACATACACCCTGATGTTTCATTTAATCAAAAGTCCCAAACAAAATTGATTTCCGAACACATTTTATAAATGTATTTCTACAGTGACCTCGTTCAATAAATGTTCGAAACGTAATTCATTAGGTAGGTACCTACACCATGACCTATAGTTGTTAGGTAAGGATTTAATATTTTTTCCAACACGAATCGACAGAACGAATACTGACTATTTAATGTCACAATATATTGCACTATATACATATTATAATATTTATTATTTTTAAACCTAACCCAACCTATAAATTGACTGCACTCTTGTAGTTTTGGTGTGCTTGCAAATACTGCGTGTAATGTCGATTAACGAATTCCCGGAGAAGAAATTACAAAATATTTGGCTGGCGGACATGGACGACAAACAAATCGCGTCCAGGATCGAACGCAGTGATCAATTTGAGACGGCCAGTGACGTCCTAATGAAGGACGCAAGTGTGTACCCGAAGATTACCCGCCGTGGGTTCGCGGGAGAGGAATTTTTCTTGAAGGCGTCAAAGTCTGTGCCCAGGATCGGTCGTAGGAACAACGATATTCAGGAAACACCGAAAAGATCATTGAGCAAAGTAAGTACACCCCATGAGATCGAGACGATAATATTGTGGTCATCGCTGTACAGCTCTATTGTTTGTACAATTATTATATTATTAATAAATAGTAATAATGATAATAAAATATGGGTAGCTCTATTGCATTGTTCTTTTATATAGGTAATATAATGAGTGAGTTATATACAGCATACAAATATTTCCTAACTATGGTAAAAATATTTTCAGAAAAATAATATAGTTAAAAAAATATTTTAAAAAGTTGCGTAAATAATTAGGAAATATTTTAATTTTATTCTTTGGCCAAAGGTTCATATTTTTGAAAATATTTTATAGAAAAACATTTAGAAATTATTTAAATAATATATTTAAAAAAAAAACATTTTTACGGAAACTTTATAAAAATAATATTAAGTCAACATTTTTATGCAATCATATAGTACAATATTTTGTTATCATAAGTAGAAAGTATTTATAAAATATTATTAAAATATTCATTATTCAACCACTTAAAAACATACAAAAATTGTGGTAATTTAGAACTTCTATATTATACAATATTGTGAATTTATAAACATATTCCTTTGTAGAATATGACGCCATCGTTTTATAGTTGGTTTGAAAGCTGTATTAAAATTAATTCGGATCGTTTTAATATGAGCCGTCTTCTACCACATAAGACACGTTTGAAAAATAAAGATAAACAAATTACAATTCAGTATACCTACAATAATATACATTTAGATTACTAGATTCATTTTTAAGGTTTGATTTGTATGCTTAATTCAATTACAATCTTTGTGTGAGATTTCTCTTCTCTTGCTCATAGAAAGTAGAAACGGACTAGGTAGGTATATGTTGAAAACATATATTATTATCTTGAAATCAATCGAATTGATGTTCACAGTTCGGCGGCGACAATATTGTTATTTATTTAAAAAGACGATTTTTTTTTTTTTTTGTAACATTGAATACAATCACAAAGCTGAAAATATTGACCAACGTTTTTATCGTTCAGGATCAAGTGAACATGGTGGAATACTGGCCGTACTTGCAGCCGAACGATATCAACGCCTTGACCAGGAAACATGACTTCGATTTGCCGTACAACTGTCAACAACTGGACGCCAAAACGATTTTTTCGGTGGACATGTACAACTTTGTCTGCAACGATCAGTTCTATTGCTGTACGCCGACAAAGCGCGCCATAGCCAACTCTCCAAACGCGAATTCCTTGTGAAAAACAATATGATACAAAAATATAATATTTTAATAATGCTAATAAAATAATATGTAGGTAGTCAGTCTTAGATTTATGGGGAAAGTGTTTTTTTTTTTATATAATCCTTATTATTTTTATTATTCATCAGACTTATTTTGGGTGGTTTTATTTACGGCTAAGGGAAAATCAATCAACTGCCAGTATATTGTATTGAACGCGTGAAACACTTGATCGTGATTATTGTGTTAGAACGCTATAAATGTATTAAATATAATGTATGTCGAATGATAAATGTCTTTTACTCAATAAAAATTGATATATTAACTTATATTTATTTTTTTTTTGTTCTTTAAATCAAATTACCACATTTTCTATTGATGAAACCTGCACTTGTTTTTCCCTAAAGAATCACGTTTATTGAATGCAATATGGATGGTATTGTGTCGATGACCAACACTTGAACTATTATAACGGCTTAGTGAGTTTTCCAAGATAGGGTAACATCATCAAGACCATAATTGGAAATGAACTGCAAGGGCCCGATTTAAAAATAAATATTTTAACGAAAATATAGAATTATTCTTGTTAAAACTGTCAATATCTATATTTACTGCTAAAATTGATATGCCTACCTACTTTTAAAAAAGCTTTAGCCGTTTTAGGGATCGGGCCCCTGGATCCCCCCTTCACAGTTATGGCCTTGAACAGCAGTATAATTATAATAATATAATTAATAATTGCATTGATTGTCGGATAAAATGTTTGTGCAGAGAACGCAACACTATAAATATACGTTCCTCGTATATAATATTAAACTGTAATAATATTAATATACCGTTTTAAGCCGTTTACCGCAGTTATAAAGAATATTATTATAAGACTTTGAATGTCGATAACACCAATAAACGAGTGTGGAAAAAAAATATTGTGAAATACGTTGGCGTTAATGGCCCACCGCGATTAAATAACGTGCATCTCGGCTATTCGCAGCAAACGTTTAATATTTGAGGTGCAACACTGCAACATCTAATGCATTATTCAATATCAAGACCATAAATCGTGATAATAGTTTTATTTTGTTCGATTTTGGCACTTTGAACTTCAGTTTTTTACAGAATAAAAATCGATCGTACGAATTAATCGATGACGCTCAATGTCCAAAAATCAACGAAGAATAACAAACGTATTATTCTTTAATATATTTATATATAATATCAATAACTATATAAGAGCCTCGATGGTTTTTCGTCACACTTTGGTAATAAAACTGCAATACCGATTTAACAGATGTAGTATAGATAAAATGTAAATCGTATATATTAGTTGTACATTGTACGGATTTCATCGTCGTTCGTCCATGTCAAGCGAACGTCTAATTTTTGTCAAATTGCACTCAGGTTAGAAAAAGACAATTTTCAAATTGAATTCGTTACGACCATTACCTACTTAAAACCTGTTTATTAATGAATATAAGTCGATGGATAGAAGAATCAAGAATAATTTGTATTTTAATGCTAGTGTAGGCAGGTGTATCTAATTTATGGTTTTTACTGTAATAATTACACATAGATATGGCTACAATTTAAGTATACCTAATAATAATAAAATTTGTTTATTCTTTAAATAGGTATTAATAAACAACAGTATACAAATAAAATGAGTTATTCTGTAGTAATCTAATTGCTACATTATATATTTACAATTTCAAAATAATAATATACCTACAAATAATTTACTTTTATTTCTAAATATTATTTATCTACTTCGTATAATAACGACATCGTC
This sequence comes from Macrosiphum rosae, assembly GCA_016617965.1. Classification (NCBI taxonomy): domain Eukaryota; kingdom Metazoa; phylum Arthropoda; class Insecta; order Hemiptera; family Aphididae; genus Macrosiphum; species Macrosiphum rosae. Next base: position 3,645 of record WHPZ01586937.1, on the reverse strand, counting down.
ATACTAAATCAATCGATACACACACATGCCCTATTTTCAACTAAAATTAATATTAATTGTAAGTTCTATGGAACTATCAAACCGAGTTTAAATCGAACAATCTCTGTTTTTAACTCGAGTGCAATTCGAACGTTTTGTTTAACCGTTTAGGTATAAGGACTGTTAATGAATGAATACGTTAGATATGTTACAATTAGGGAGTTGTTGCATTTTTCGAAGGCTATTAGACTATTAGAATTATTGCTAAGTAAGCTAGAAATTAGATTCAAGACGCTACGAAAAAAAAAAAATAGTTTATAGTACATATTTTAGGATGTTTTGTGATTTTTTAGTTGTAAGTGTATATTTCTTAATCTTACAATTGTTTAGAGCATATTTAATGATAACTGATAAAACAATTATCTAAAACTTGTTGTATAGGAAGTAGGAAAATTATTTTGTACAACAATTATTGATTAGATTTATAATATACAAAGTTATTCACCAAGCATAATTAGTTTCATTTTTTTTTTTTAATAATAAATTTATTCAAATTCTGATTTTTGCAATTTTTTAATAATACATTCAAGTCCACATTTTCAAATTGTTAAGACATTTTTATTACTTAAAGAGTGTCTCATTGTGGTATAAACTTCCATTTTTTAAATGCGAACCCAGTTTTTTAATGTAAATTAATTAGTGGATAATGTTTTTGAAAATGTCAATGTCTGTAGGAACCTAGTTCAAAATTTGAACGAGTATGGTTTCTCGGTTATTAAAATGTTTATAATAAGGACAATAGTTCTAAAAAATGATTTTACAAAAAATATAAATTAGATGGAATATTTTATCTAGTATTTCCTTGCACTATTTTTACAAGTTTTAATATTGTTATTGATAAATTATTATTAATTACTACAATTTTAAAATCACCATAGCTCATAATACATTTTCCAAACCCATTACCATGAACCTATTATCCATAGTACACGACATTAAATAACTTAAAAACAACTCGTTGGAATTTTGTTCTTGATACGTCACCATTTTTCGAAAAATTATCCACTAAGTAATTTACAGTAGAAAAAAAGGTTTCTCATCTGAAAAAAGTTATATATTTATATCAATAGGACATTTTCTTAAGTAGGTATGTAGTAGTGCGTAGTACAAAAAGCTTCGTGGCATAGTATTTAAGTGTATTTAAAAATTCCAAAATCAGATTTGAACAACTGCGTTATTGAAGGAAAAAAGGAGATGATCATGATTGGCGAATCACCTAGTATAAAATAATTATAATATTATATAGGTACAATCGAAGTTAACAGATAAATATAGTCTATGAATATACATTTTTGTCAATTGTAGAATAGCGCGTTTCATGTTTGGTTTCAATTTGTTATCACTCAATAAAATTTATACTCGGATTTTTGTCAAAGGTCAGTGATTAGGTGTGCTGTTTTTTATACGGTATAGAGCAGTAGTGAAAATTAAAATATTGTTATCGGAGCGCGTCCGCGATACGATGTTAACGGCGTATATAGTTAAGGGACGAAAATTTAACGATATTCGCGACACACTCCCTTTCTATCCCCGAGTTGAGGGTGAAAAGAGAGAGAGGTTCTAGCACATACACCCTTATTATTATTATTATTATTATTATTATCATTATTATGGTATTAAACGTTATTATAGCTGTATATACTAAATGGAAACACGTCACGGTTCACGGATGACATAGTGGGTTAATTATAAATACTTGATTTATAAAGCGGAGGTTCGGTTCGTAACTTATTCAGTTATAATATTATAATAATTATCCACGTGAGAGAGAGAGAGAGAGAGAGATAGAGAGAGAGAGACAGAGAGACAGAGAGACAGAGAGTGTGTGCGCTTTCCTACCCGGCGAAAAAAACGGAGCCGGTGCGGGACGAACTTGCGATGGGAAACGGATCAACTGAACGTTTATTCGGAGAAATAATAAAAGGCGTCTTAAAAAAAACTTTGAAACTTTTGTGAGTTATAATAATAATATAATAAACATATTATATTATTGTAGTGTGTAAAACAAGAATTTATCACACTGTGAGTCGAGAATCGAAAATACATATTATTATAATAATAAATAAGTATGACACTATTGTTATCGAACTTGTATGGAGTTTTTGACAAAAAGTTTCTGGCAGAATACAACATTTTTTAGACGCTGCAGTCGGTATAATTTTGAGTACATTAAAAATAGTGACAATAGAAGGTATAATATAATATACTATATTATGCACATATAGAGTTAGTTCGATGTGCGTCCAAAAATACTTTTAGCTGCATATAAAGATTTTCGGTAAAAAAAAAATATTTAATCCTAGTACCACGAATTTGATTCTGAAATTTTTTTTCAATAATTTTACCAAAGGTTCGTCTCTCCTATACCGAATAATAACTATATATAAATCGTGTAATCGATCGCACAAGCAAAATCGGCAAAAACGTTTACTCAAAATTACAATTCGACATTGTATCTATATATCTATATAAGATGTACCTACCTACGTATATGGATGCATGACACTTCATATCTAATAATAAAATAATTATACTCAGCGTTGGAATGATTGTTTTTTTTTTATTCGCAGTAGGTATGTTGTTTACTATAATATAACATCATTTTATGGTAATTTAATATCCCGGCGGAACACAGTAGCGAGGTGCCTTCGCAGGAAAAATGCTCGTTTTCGTGTCCATTTTGCAATAAGTATAATTTTCTCACACTTCAACGATGAGCTCCTGGCGCAAAAAAGTTGTTTACGTGCGTGTGAATTTTTTCCACAATAATAATTGTCAACAAATATTGCATTCATATTTATATTATTATAAATAATACTTATGTATATTAATACTTATATATATATATATATAAATATAGGTAATACCTATTAGGTATATACCTACAATCTACATATAATGTGTTAATTTACTCACGCGGTTCTACAACTCAAGTGTGATTGGAATAGAATATTATAATACGGCTGTTTTGAAATACATAATGCAAGTACAGTCAATCTTTTTGTATTGTGTTGAATATGTCATGAAGGCAAAAATGAGTATAATAATAATAATATGTGTATTTAAAATAAACATAATATTAGAAATGATGAGAATTTTATATTAATATTAACATTGTGCTGTAGTCGATAAACATCGCATCACAACTATCTTGAGTATACGTTTATTATTTGCACATTGTGTGCACGTGAAAAAAAAATCACAAGACCCAGAATGTTCATCTGCGCAATAATATAATGATGATGATAATAATAACAATAATAATAATAATAATAACAATAAACGTCTCGACGGCATTTAGTCTTACACACAGTTATTCATATAGAAAAAAAAATATACGAAAATAAAACGTTTCCTATCGCGGTTTGTATAATATATTATTGGTATGTATAGTGTATTCTACAACTTACGAATAGTCCTAATTCAGGGGCGGAAACTCATTTTCTGTAAAGGGTGTCAACATTTCTCACGACATACTTATAATAAATATACCTATCTATAAAAGAAAAAAGGTGGGTAAGTGGATGTCGCTCTGCTGTACAGTAGGTTACAAGTGGGTCACTGTATAATGGATGCTATTAAATTTGAATTCAATGATACAATATC
>WHPZ01586936.1:0-26089 GCA_016617965.1 Macrosiphum rosae | reverse complement strand
CCATGCACGAAACAAGATTTTATTTTTTAATAAATATATATTACATCAATATTTTATTATATATTTAAATTTTTCTGATACTTAATAAAATATATAATATAATACTATATTATACAATATAATTATAATAAGTTTAGCATCATTGATATAAAATATTGTACTGTTTAGTATATTTTTTACTCATGGGCACGGCTGTGAAAGGTAGATCTATACTCCATGCGAGTGTGGCCAATAGGAATTATAACTTCAGTCTGATGCACCAATCAATTGAGGTTAGAAAACTATGTTGTGTGCCGTGATTAATAAGCTTAAGCTAACCATGATTTTTAAAATATGCATTAGTAGAAAATAATATATTGATGTCCAATACCATAGTCATAGTGGTATAGTTGCTCTGGTTAACAGTCAGTCGTACACTGAACACAGCACACCACCAAATATTTACCTGGTGGACAACATTACACCATAACGGGTTTACCTAATGCCATATGTACATATTCTAATGGTTAATATTTTCTTTTTATTTGATAATACTCTAGAACTTGGAAGGTATTAATATTTAATTGAAAGATCCTGTAGTAATAGTGGACATATATATATATTGTATGTATTTGTATATCAAACAAGGTTGTTCCCCACTAGAAATGGTGCTTTGCATCCCATCAGTGGTATTAATTAAGTCGTCTGGCTTTACTGGCTTTAATTTAATAATATTTGATATAACAGCAGAATTTTATGTAAATATAAATATGTTTAATGTCCTTGTATGTATTATGTATACATAAGTTGTAAGAATGTACAGCCTTAACAAATATGCACTACTAAATTATACATACTTGACACAATTTAATGATCAGTCAGTACAAAAACATGGTCATTACTCATTATTATTATTATTATTGCATTAAATTAAACTACTACTTTCAAATTATATTTTAATTTAATATAAAAGCTTTAGAATTAACTTAGCACGAAAAATAGGATATATTATAGTGATGAATGGGACACATTTGAAATATAACGGTTCTCAGATTATTAAACAATGATAATAATAAATATAAAAAAATCTTCTTTTATGATTCTAATAATAATAAAAAGTATTCATTTTATACAGTTAAGATTAATGCTATTGTTAAGTCTTTAAGACACATTGATAAGAGAGGGCTATACTTCAAATTAAAATATGCTATAAAAATAAAATGGAAAATCAATAAAATGGTACACATAGGAATAGGTACAAAGAGATAAAATGAATAATAATAGTACAATTATTATTAGAATTAAGCACTTTTAAAATTTAACATTAAGCAGGTACAAAAATGGTAAAAAGGGTATAAAACTAGGAATCTTAATAAGGTGTAGCCCACTCCAGTATGTACATCATAATAAAGAAATAGAAACTTAGTGTGCTAATCACGTTTTCCTAGAAAACGGCCAATGTGATCGTCGTTGGGTTCCACTACTGCTCACAGTCGATGATGATGATGAGGATGAGTTTGAGCGTAGATTATGAGATATAGAACCGGTGGATGAACATGAACTAAGACTGGTAGTAGAGACTTGGCCTCCATTGGAAAACATATCCATTACAGTAGGCCTGTTCTTATCTTGATTGCTCTTGTCAAAAGATTCTAAACATAAAATATTGAATACTTTTATTTTTAGTAATTTAAGAATAATAAACATGTTTATAATATATTGATTAATTATGTTTTTCATGAAATGTATAGTTATGGTATGGCAAACAGATTATTTGATGTAATCAAATTCCACTATTTAAGGGTTTCAATGTGTAAAGATAAATTTATATTTGGTATATTTTAAATCAAATGAATTAACACATTTATAAGTAGCCAAGTAGGTACTGAAAATATCATGAAGATTTTAAATTATAAATATTAGTTCAAACATTTATACTACATAAGTTTAGATATTTCAATACCTACACGAGCTATATTTATAGATGACAATAGGTCAATGCTGGGTATTAACAAGTTAAAAAGTTAAATTTAAGTTACATAACGAGGTAATTTTTTTTAAGAGATAACTTCTAAGTTAATGAGTTAAATATTTCCATGTTATGAAATAACTTATAAAGTTAATTAATTGTATTATCATGTTAAGTTAATTTTTTTCCTAAAACAACAGATTTAAAATAATGTATTCTATTTTGTAAAAATTAATTTTATAAAACAAAATAACAATAATCGAAAATATCAATGATTATAAACACTAATAAATAATAATTTATAATATTGTATATTCACTGAATATAATTATTATATAATATATTATAAACAGAAAAGTTATAGGGGTAACCAAGTCATTGAGAAAAAGAAAAATATAATTATTTACTCAGTATCCCAAATACATTTGTATACTCAATAATTATATTATATACTAATATTGATTATTATATTTTTATTTATTCATAGAACTACAGCTGAATTTAATAATATTTGATATTATGTGTATAAGTAATTAATTATATACTAATAATAAATTTGGTTGCTATAAATTGAATACCTTGTTGTGTACTGTTAGGTAAACAAAAACATAAAAATAATTTAACTATTTTGTTATATTTTGTCATTGATTTAAGTATTAAAGTACATAAGTACTTACAGCAATTAATACATACATTTATTTAAAACATCAAGACCTCTTTTAAATTACTATGTTATTTGTTGGCTTTTAAAAAGTAATAATTATTAATTTTATATGAAAAAAAAGTAACAGACTTTTATTTTCTAATTAACTTATAACTTTTACAAGTTTATAAAAGAGAAAAGTAACTTCTAACTTTAAACTTAACTTACATTTTTCTATATTAAATTAGGTTAACAGGTTAAAAAAAAAAATACCTAACTTGCCCGGCCATGCAAAAAATAATAAACAGAAATTATATTACAATAATTGATGAGTAAGTTTACCAAAAAGTGGAGTTTCATCATAAAGTGATCCTTGTCGTTCTGGCTTAACAAATGAATGCCTGTTAGTTTCTAACAACTGTACTTCCATAACATTTTCAGCTGCTTTTTTCCATCTAAGAAAAATACATTAAATTTAAAGATCATCTAGTGGCTGTCTGAATACACCTTACTTGTAATGTTCTTTGGTATGCTGAACTAAATATTTTAGCCAGTTGCCCTTCTCCTCACCATTTTCTACTGAAAATATAAACGATACTGTTCGCTTTTCAGACTCGTTGGATATTTCAATTTCATTATTGATCTTCAGAGCTCGAATTACTGTATTCTAGACGAAACAAAATATTTATATTGTAGTATCAGTATACACTTGTCATTTATTGTTGGGAAAAAAATCTATGATAAAACAGATAATAAATGTTTATAAGGATTATATAAAGTACCAGTCCTTACTTTCAATCAATAGTTAAATAAATAAATATCTGATTTAAAACTGATAAATTTCAATACATTTATTATTGAATTTGTGAATATCTTTAAGGCAAAGGCACCCCTTAAGGTATACAGTAAAATAATAATTTAAAATAATACATTTATAATTAATAAAAAATAAAGAGTAAAATTAATCATGGACAATGATTGCATTTTAACAATAATTGTCTAACAAAACATGATTAATTTCAAATATTTTTTTCATAGTAAAATTAGAATCATTCTTTCATCAAATTAATCTTTTAGTTGGTACTATACACCTGTATTAACCAGAAGTTATGACAATCATAAAAATCTAAACATTAAAAACCGATATAACCCAAAAGTTTTTTTCAAACACTTATATTAATTGAAATCCAAATCTAATGAAACATCTATGTTAGATAACCCAAAACCCTTATAATTTCTACAATACAATTTTCATTTGATACATGTCTGGTATGTATTTTTCCGAATTTAATTCAAATTGGTAGGTTATTTTTTGATAATTAAAAAAAAAGATAGCATAGAATATGTTGTAACTCTTAAGTGAAATAAAACGTGTTTTGTCTAGGTAAATATATGAATGGATATTGAAATATAATATCTAATATTGTGATAACAATATAAATAATCATAGATTATATTAATTTATATCATATTAATATTTAATACTTTAATAAATTCCTAAATTAAGTTTTCAAACAAAGTCTTAGCATGGAATACTTCATCTATACCAACCAAAATGTAATAAATGTTATGAGCACCAGAATGTTTGTTTACATTTTTTATTTCAGTGTGTGTAAACACCAAAAACAAAAATAAATAATTTGGGTGCAAGCAGCAAGCCTCTGCTTTAGTATTGGCTAATGTAATTAATGTATAGTTCATGAAATCTATCAATTTTAAATTATAGGTGTGATCATTATACACTTTATTTGTTAGTCATTTATAGAGGTTTTTGATTTTTTCCCAACAATTACTTCTAATTTGATCACATTGATTAACGTATTATACCCTATCAACACGAAATGTTTTCTGGGGTGGTTGAGATTTTGCTTCTTCTTCTGTTGACCATATAGACAGTTCAAATGCTTGGAGGTTGGCCCATGAAGAAGATTCATCTCGTGGCCGTACACACCCTGAATATACCGGGGACGATATACACTGGGGTTGTGCAGCCAACCGACAACAAAAATGACCAAACAGAGGTAACTGATTATTACGGTTTTCTGCTGGCATAAAATCATAAAATCATTATTAGTCATTAAAAACATTATATAATATATTGTCAGCAAACTTTATTATGCTGTTTTGTTCTACTTACGAGAGCTCTCAATTTTCATATCATGCGTATGTACTCTGTCATCCACTTCTTCTAAAGTCAGTTTAGCTGATGCCATTAGTTCAAAATTAGGTCCACTGAAAATGAATTATAATGCAATATAGATTACTGATTCAAAAATAAAACACCTGTATAAAATGTTCAAAACTTACATTTTACCACTATTCAGTTCATCTCTCAACGTGGCAGCCAACTTTTTACCAACTGTGCGGCTTATGGAACTGTGCAACGTGTTCTTAATTTTCCTTGGAGTGCTCGCAATCGAAAAGTCGTCGCGCAGTACATGGGCGTATACTTCCAAGTCGAGTTTGAAATCAGGCCCGACGTTTTCACTGCAACAGTAAATAAATAAAAATAAAAATGTGGACATTTTTGAGAGACTTAAAAAACGCATGACTCACAAGAGCAATACGTCGTTAAACGTAACGTCGGTCATGGATCTGTCAACCGGGAACATGAGGCTGGTATCGTACAGTTGAGTACCGATTTTAGCCAAACAGAACACTGCAAATCGCCGGTAGTCACCTTTATTCTTGAAATGGTCCGTGTCCCGCCACATCAGTGGGAGTCGTAAGTCCGAAAGCGACACCCGAGCCTTTCCACCGTTCCATCCAATCCTATAGTAAAAAAAAATTACAGCAAACCGTTCGATTGTATACGATTGCCTCGTCGATGTTATAGTAATATATATGATTAGTCAACTCACTGTGGGGGTTCTCGGCTCTTCCGGTGCAATTCGGCGATGTAAGCGGTCATCCTTTCGTTAGACGTCAACAAGCTCTTGGCGGCCTGTAACGATTGCGTTTGATGTTTGCAGGCGGCAAGGAGTCGTGTCGTGCCCTCACGCATTTTCATCTCAAATTCCATTTTTTGTTCCAATTCGTAGTCCTGCTCGAAGTAACAAAAATAAATCACACAAATTATGTATGTAGAAAAAAATAAATGAAGGCGTGCAATGAACTTAACAAAATAAATGGAGCAACAATCAACAATCAAAGCTGCACATCGATAACGAAACATAATATTTCATTCACCAATCACCTCTATATATGTGTTCCGGGCTACGGAAATTGCTATAGTCATAACTCATAACTCATACGACGTATCCCAAATACATAGCACGGTTATAGTTTAAATAGACGATAAAAAAAAACTGCGTATCTAAAGATTTGTGTCAAGCCAATTTTTAAATAACGCCATAAATAAACATAATCACAGTAACACCATAGTTTTAATAGGTTGAAAACGAATAAAAAAAACACGAATAGCGTGTGTAAAAAATTCAATTTCTGAATTTCCCAGGTTCGATTGTACAGAAACCATTTTATAACTTACTTTTAATGATTCGTACGTGATATTTTTTTAGCACACGTACATCAAGTAAATATAGTTGTGTCGCTAATATTTCGTAAATTAAAAAAAAACACATGTTATTAATTATCCTTAAAAGGGAAGAATAGTACGTTTCCGAGTAGATATAACAATAAGAATCACAATCACAATGACCATTGATACATTAATGTAATAATGTATTATATAAGTACCTTAGTACATATATTATATAAAAAACATTGACGTCGGCTAGTCTACCACACATAACATACTATACGCAATGTTGGTAAATAGAAATAATAGTATAGCGTGTTCGTTAAAGGTCAAAGGATATAGTTGCACACTGCAACAAACAAATTGTCGAGGATAAATTCAACTGGATATTTTCGTACATATAGAACGAAAAGGTCAGAGTAGGAAGTTAGCTGTTAATAGTTGATACTAAAGGCTATTTCAATATACATAGCTTTAAATATTATACTTATATTACATTGATATATAACCAATTAGGTCATAAATGTATATAACAACAAATCTTAACTTTTTAAAAACAATTAACTAGGTAAACAAATACCAATAATAGCAAAAATAGTATATATTTTTTATAATTTACATTTACAAACTCCCATACACAACGGATTTTAAACAATATACATTTGTAACTAAAATTGGGATGATAGGTGAATTTATTAATTTCCCACAGACAAAAATATACAACAAATATAATGTATAGGTACAAACTATAAACAATATTCCCGTATTTTATCTTTCTGAGCATAGTGAACATCCCGTAAGAATAGGGTGGTCCACAGAAATAAGGATATATAGATACGGTTACAGGAAGTAAAAGCGCCGACACCGGTATCCTGTTCGTCTAGGCACGTGTCTACAATAACATCTGTGGGCTCTTTGTATGTAGGTACGCATATGATTAAAACTCAAAACACGTGTGGCACCACGTCTCTACTTGAAAAAAAATAGAAGGGTGGCACTTTATATAGGTATACTATACACAGTTTAATCCATACAGAAGTGTAATGAGAAAAAAAACCATACGAATTTTCACTTTTTATTCTTTGTTTTTTATGGATAAAGAGCGACGAGTAATAAATAATCAAAAATAATATCAGTGATATTGTCTCCCAAGTACGCACTTTAGAAAAACAGTCCTTCTCATTTAAGATTTTATGACTGGACACTGGTTAGTTTGTAATACAAATTATTATACTAAGGACTAAGGAGAACTATAACCTTAATAAAAATATAACTAACACATTTATAGTAGGTAGATGAACATAGAAGGACAGAAAAATCAAATTACTTTAAACTACATATTATAATTGGCACACAATAGTTGCTAACTGCAATTGATAAATTGTGTTTGTGTCACGATCATCTTAATAGTGTTTTTATTCAGGTTCGACAAAAAATTAGTTTGCAGATTGTAAATTTATTGAAATTATTTAATTACATCTAGTTACGTCTAATTATTGTATTTTTAAGATTCAATACCTACCTACTTAGGTATACCTAATAGGTACCTACTATAATATGGAATTACATCAAATATTTTGATTAGCTTGGGTTTATTTTCGTTTGTTATTCAAATAACGATATATTACAGTTAATTTTATCTATATGATCATAGTTCACTTTAAAATAAGAGGAAAAACAGTATTAAACCAAATGTATTATAATATATTTTAACGGTTCAAAAACGTAATAACAATAAATTAATGATGAATCAGCTTAAATATATATAAATGTAATAGTTAATTTATAATATAATTTATTTTATTAAATTATTTTAACTGAATGTAAAAATGTGAAAATGTGGACAGTAATTTAAAAATGACTGAAAATAATATTAATAAGTACCTATTTAGGTTAAAAATTGACATACATTTGAGTTATTTGTATAGAAAAAATAATGAATATAAGAAAAATGAAATAGTAAACAAATTTATTTACCATCAATTGCCGTAAACTTGAATATAGATCGCAATAACAGTAAAATAATATTGGAAAAACGTGTCAGATATAAAGACACCGGAGAAGTTTTTTTTTCACATACAATTTATAAGACAGTTAAAGGTTTAATAATGAAATTATTGATGAGATGTACATATATTTTTGAACAGAACGGAAATTAGGATTTGTAATAAGAGACAAAATGGTACTTTTAGAACTGATTCTATTTGTTTTTTTTCGCCTATAGAGAAGATATGTCAACCACTGTAACTGTGACTGGGCAATATGCCACACATGACTCACCAACATCAGTTATTTTTTTGATTAATTAATGCAAACGAGTGTGTTAATAATAATCATATATAAACGGAGATGGTTCGGAAACGGTCCGCACAAATTTATTGTGGATACGATAATTACTCCTTAATATGCTAGCACTAAATTAAGCAAATTCTATTATCATTTAATTGTACACAATCTGTTATTTAATTACAGCAGGGCTGAACAAAAACCAAAATGTATATTTAATGCCCATTTTTATTTTTCAACCATTAGGAATAAATTTATCGAAAATTCAAATAGGAACCTACAATTAAAAGGAAGACGGAACAGAATCATATAATTTAGCTCAATACATGTATAATATGTCTTCATCGATTAAGAGCATCACATATAATTCAGCACAATAGATGGTTACAATTGGACGTGGGCGAATGCAATCTCAGTCCTCGGACTTGTGCATTGCATGTGTAACTCAAATGGAAAGTATTGTAGGAAGCAGTAGTGAGACTGGATATAACAGAAACGTGTAAAGAAATAAGTTAGGTATGATTTCTAGATGAGTAATTGATATCTAAAATGAATACCAACGACATATTATTGTTATAATATTAGGCCATTAGATAGATACACAGATTTTTAAAAATTGAATAACTTCATTGTTGCTATAAAAAAATAAAAAAAATGACGACTTCAAACTTTATGCATTATGTAATGTTAATTAATGTTAACATTTTGTAATATATAGTAAAAATAAATATTTGGCATATTATATAAGTTATAATTAAATTTGGAATTATTAAATGCTATCGGCTATAAAATAAATACATTTAGTTAGAGATAAATTGAAATAGTCAAATAAGGTTGTACGTGGCACAACATTTGCATATCCCTAATTTATGTAGTATTTAAACTTTTAATAATACTATATTACCTACATATATCATTAAAATCATCACGTAATTCTACAATCGGCTATTATAATTGTTATAACTTATAAGTTAGCACTTAGTAGTTAAGTTATTACTCATAAGTAATTACTAAGAGAGTTTAGTATTTACTTAAGTAAAAGTAGAATTTCACAAAAATATTACCATAATGTGCCTACTGCCAGATTGTCTATAATATAGACGTACTTTTCGTTTTTACTTATATTATTACATTCAATTATAACTGCTTTTGTGATCGGATATGTTGAAAAAAATTTCTTATCAAATATTTTATTAGCGTGACTATTACATATTTGCCACATATATTCAATACCGGTTATTACGATGGTGCCACTATATAGTTTCCGGTTTTTAACATTATTCGAACATAATGAATGACTACGTGTTTTAACATTAAAAATAAAATATTTATATGTAGGTATAATATATAATATAGGTATCTGTATATTATTTACAATTTATATACAAATACAGTAACTACAAATATAGTTTCTTCTGGATACCAACTTTATGTTTTTAATTATTTTATATTATTTAACAACTATATAATACATACGTGATATATAGGTACAAGATATCTACATTTTAAAAACTCGCTGTCACGCACAAAAAAGTAGAAAAAAATTGATTCACGCCCAATACACATTTAATAATATTTGTACAGGAGCATCAGTTTGCAAATTAAATAGGTTATGTTATTAAATTATACCTACTAATGCGATAACGGTGCAGAAGAGACTTCAGCGGAAAAACAATATTATTTGATGGTATTAATTAACGGTTACGGAAATCGAACACGCGCTGTCCAATATAATATTTAATAATAATATAATAACGGTTTGTTTGTGGACTACGTTGTATACATATTACATATAATAATATAATTCCGGTCATATTTTAAAATAAATTACAGAAATTAATGGCACGTAATAAACTGTAGGTGATATACTGATATAAGGTAGGTAGCTACACAATGAATACGTGCGCCTATATGCATAGGCCACAGACCGATTCTTTCATCGCAAACCATCGGGCAATATCTTAAACAAGTAATTTTTATCAAACTAAGTCATGGATACTATTTTACATTTTTCTACGAGTTATTTTAGCTGATTCACGATAAAAAGTAATCGCTCTGTATAATATATTAATATCTGCAGGTATATAATACATTATATACACTCCGGGCACCGCGGCGATGAAACACTTTGTATCATAATAATATCAACAATAACAAAGATAACAATAATAATAATAATATGCATTCGGCTGCAGCAAGCTGGCCGTCGGAGATTCCGGTCACGAGAGTTTATCGCTGAGGTGACTATAATATTATGAGTACCTATAGTGCGGCGGGCGTCCGGGAAATCGGCGGCGCATTGTCCAGCGCAGAAACCTTCCCATTGTGCCGATAACGTATGGCGATGGACGACGATTATAAATATTGTGTGTCCGTACGAGGGCTGTGGCGATCAACTCGTGTGATCGTATGTAACAATAATAATACAAAATATACCTACGACGATGAAGCGTAATAATAATAATGGTTTTTCGAAACATAACGGGTTTTTTTCCATTATCATTTAACGAACTCTGAGGCCGATGACTACGGGCATGGCGAATTCGGCCGGACCGTACCCGCGTGGACGCGAACGAAAAAAAAAAAATAGATCACTAAACGCGACGATGAGAGGTATTACGACAACAAAATAAAGATCTAATACGTAATTATAAAAGTATAAAAAAATACCGCGAACAAGACGTATTATTACTATAATTATTATGCGAGGGAACAACGAAATATATGTATAATCTATTATAATTTATTATTTTCGAGAAGCGAGATCTTTTTTTTGTAGTTTAAGAAATATGCAAACAAAGATGGGTAGTTTTTTAAGAAAAAAAATCAGATAAAAAAAACTTTGTGCTATTTCGTAAATATGCATAACCAACCATCCGATTTATCCGATTATTGCAGAAAAACACGATAAAAGAAGTCTTATTATTGGTAAAATTATAAATTATTACCCTTGTTTCTTAATCATAATGTTTATGTAAAAAATAAAAAACCAAACAAGTGCAAAAATCACCGATAATATAGTGACTTCAATGATCATAATCTGCATAGTAATGTTTTACTTGAATATCGGTTAATTAGTATTTAGTAATGATTAATACATAGTATATTCTGGTTATTGAAAATTGATAAATATTTTTATTGTGAAACAATTATGCTAGATTAGATACCAAGTAAAAAATACAGTTATCAAATTTTGTAAATTAGCAAATGCAGAAATTGCATATAATAAGATTATGATTTAAGATAATGGAAATATACAATATATTACAATATACTATAATCTGATGTACAACCAAACATCGGCCGGGAAAAATTAACAAATATAATAAGAATTATATCGGTGTATCTCGGTTCTATAGCAGTGTACATTTCAGTACACGAGCAAAGCGGCAACAATGTACCTCGGTTTTTGAACTAATTCGACCGAGATTGTATAAATTGCACTTGGTATATTTTCTAACGTGGTTCAAAGTTCAAACTACTCCAAATTTCCCATATATTTGTAAGAACAATCGCTGAAACGTTCATCAAAATCGGTCTAGTTTTTGAGACAATATCGTTGACGTTCGATAACAATGTAATTAAATATTCTTTATTATTATTTAAAAAAAAATTGTTCTTTAACTCGTTATGGCAACTTTATCTTATACAAACAAAACAATTATTTGATTTTCGTTGGCCAAAATTAAATTCATGTGAAAGCCACCTTATAGCCAGTAGCAATCTACAGGACAGAAAGCTTAAGAAACCCTTATAGTCTCAAGGAATGTAGTGATCTGATTTTTATTGAAATGGGTCCAGTAGTTTCTGATATTATCCGTTCGTACAAATTTAATGTCAGATTGAAACATGGTCAAAACGAATTCTGAAAATAATCGCACAATAATACAATAATGACACCAATTATTAGCATAGAAATAATTCAAAAGAGCGTAAGGTGAGTATTTTGGTTGTGATGTGATAAAGTTAGACGATGGTCAATATTTAGACCATATCATATGTATATTTAAAAACATTTAATAGACGGGAGGAAGGAATTGTAATACTATCCATTGATATTGCAAGACAAGGAACAAGACGCTGCACGAAGTAATTATGAAGATGTCGATTGATTTACTTTGAATCGCCATTTTTTTGTACCAGTCATGACCACAATAGTAATGGAAGTTTATAATATTATGAATCTTTATGAATTGATATAATATCCTCCTTAGGTTATATAACCATAAATTATGATTTATCAAATTGCCATGATATGAATTATTTTACATTTATAATCTCTAAATAGAACGATTTATGCAAAAACTATAATGTTAAAACCACAATTTATTTGGGATACAGTAAACTATATATATATACTTGTGTGTATGTATAGTTAAAAAATCATTATCACTAAACACTTCCTATATTAATTATTTAACATTATTTATGTAAAACCGCTCGTGCAAAAAAAAAAATTCGCAAATAATAATTACAATCATTCATAAGCAGTATAATTACTGTAGGAAGTGTTTAGTGATAATGATTTTATATTTAGAAATTATACTCAATATAGTAAAGTTTAATACAGTCTATATGATATTTATTTTATAATTTATATACCTACATAAATTTCACGGATACCGTTTAACTGCAGCATAAATATCATTCTAGATTCTGAACAGAGCGATGAATGTTTTGTTTTACAATGATACAAATACTAGTACTTAAGTAAAATAAATTACTGTAATAGTAATTTGAATATATCAATAATTCAATACCTATAGGTACCTATATAGACTGACAGACTTCGCTCAGAATCGTTTTTCGTACGCAATGATTTATCAATGAATTCAAATTTAACACATCCATTACAGTGACTTACTCAATGACGAGGTACACTCGACACCTACCGTACAGCTATTACCTACTTTCCCCTTTTTTGTACATGCACTTTAGATGATTATCGTATATTATGTGATTTAATAGACCTGATTTTTTTACATATAATGTGTAAAATAAAATAATAAATATATATATTTTAAATAGGTATACGTTAAACCGTTGAAGCAATTTCGTCACTAGAACAATGCATGTACATGAGCAATTAAAATGTTTTTGGAAATTCTTTTTGGTTCTTACCTTAAGATTATGAGCAATTTGCTTTATATAAAACATTTCCATGTCTTGTATAACGTTAGGTTTTCCACTGGTTTGATTTCCGGTGGTCTCCAAATAAGCGGAATTTCGGCGTTTATCTTTCAGCGTTAAAGCGGCCAACGGTGGGAAACACGAGTTCATGGCCGATGGTCAAATTTTACAACTGTAAAAGGGACGCATGGAATTTTACGCTTTGGCAGAAACAAAGGTGAAGAGAAAATATAAAAGTCCTGAAGTGGATCTGGTCCAAATCAGTAGTCTCTCTCTATTTTGGTCGTCGCCATCGTCGTGCGTCGAGTCGTTATAACGTCTAACAAATTATTATATTCTATCGGTCAAAACTACGGTGTATGTACGTAAGCACAAAAATAATAATGGGTCGCATGAATTACCAGAAACAAAAATTAAACCATTGACAAAAGAAAGGCGCTCATTCTTCGTTGATCACAAAGGGCACACATGCCGTGCTCATTATGCGCTCTACAATAAACGTTCAAGAATAAGTTATAATCATTTTTCATCGTACTATTATATATAAGGTTTTTAAAAACAAAGTCTTACGATTGTAAACTACACTTTTCATCTCACAGCATCAAGATTATGGTTTTATAGGGATGTACACAAGTACACAAGCATGAAATTATGTTAAGGTTCACATAAAAGAAAATATAGAAGAACACGAATTTACATGGTCAGAAAAAAAAACGAAAGATTAAGGAAAAAGAACTCCGAATTATAATACTTCAATATACTTAGTTAAACGAAACGAAACACCGTTAACAAAAAGTTATAGAAATATTATCCTTATTATTATAGTTCCTCACAATGCAATATAAAATATCGGTTATCATTATATAAATAACGATATACAATATACACATCTATCTACGTATATATAGAAATTAATTAGGTATGCATCAAACTCACCAATAACTTCTCCATTACATAGATACATGTTGTACATAGTGCTATCGAACTTAGTACACCAACATTTAGCTTAGTTAACGAAAAAATTATTTATGTTGGTATATTGTTTGCTTATTGAATAGAGGTAGGAGAGTAAAATGTCACAATATCTGCAGTTATTATTCAATAATAAAGCATGTTGTTGACATTTTCGGGTGACCTACATACCTATCATTATTTTGCCATTTATAAGACTAATTTTCATATTCCTAAAGTTTACGAAAAGGTACTTTACTTTTTTTCAATTGATAAAATAATTTATACCTACTTAGTTTAGATCTTGTAAAACAAAAGGTTGATAATTTGTTAATTTTTGCACGCAATTAACCAAAGGGGCCGTCCGGGGAACGAATCCTCAAGGAACAATACATATATCAAATATCCTGGTCCAGCGTCCTTCTTGTTATTCATGAATTATTATTATGAGTACGACTTCGGACTTTCTAATTTATTTTTAAAAACTACTAACGACAATTTGAAAGCCACTAAAATGGTTTGGTTTGAAATGTATGACTATTGTATTTATTCGACCAAACAGATAAAATACCTACATAAATGCTAGAATAAGAATTTTTTAAAAAAACAAGTATGTTTTATGATCCACTAATTCATTTTTGTTGAATGTGAAAAGATAAAAAATATAAGTACAAATAAGGTTATTGGACATAATAAAAAATAAAAAAGATTAACATTAATATTATAGACAATAAATATATAATAGTGAATTGATGACTTATTAACAATAAATAATTATTGTTTTTTAAAGATATACCTTATCAAACAAAATCTTAGTAAAAATAAAATGTATTGATTCAAGAGAAATGATTATTATACTAAATAAATGTTTCGACAAATGCTCTTATTTCATGTGAAATAAAGTTTAAAACTTGACTTATAACTTATTAGTATCGATTGTGTCTGTTACGAAGACCCTTAAGCCAATTTAATGATGCACAGAGGACACTAAATAGCATTAAAATTATACAGCTATAAAACCGTTGTATAGTCAGATGTTCAGTTAAAAAAATATGATATGTAAACAATAATTAAAAAAAATATTTGGTCTAGATGAAGAAAATATGTAGGTATAATATAATATATTATGTATTAAAATAGGTAGTAATAGGTAGTCATATACTCAATGTCCTAAGTACCTTTATATAGATCCTTTAACAAAATGTATAGGTACTATTAATCCGAAAATAAATGTAATTGCATTGCTATTGAGTGATATAGGTAACTAAAATGGTACATTAAAGCAATATAATATGTCCTCGATAAACAGATAAGTAAAACAAATGCATGTGGAACAATCTCCGCGACACGTGTTTGCAATGACTGGAATGATAACACAATGGTATAGGAATTATGACATAGGAACATTAAAGATAACATTTGAAAGCTTTCGGTCGTTAAACGTTAAGACAAAATAAAAATCACTAGCAGCTGTAGGAAAACGATAGTGAACTTGTAAACATGTAAATCAAATACGGTTTGACGGCTGTAGTAATGTTTAGGGTTTTGCCGCCTTGTTTCAATCGCTATGGAAATGTCACGCGAAAACCGGTTCCGCACCTTTCACAGGAAATATTGAGAAATATGAGCAAAAAATTTTAGAACAATTAAATGGGGCCCATATAACCTTAAACAATATTTTATCATAATTATTAATTATATATTTATACTACAGCAGAAAGTATATTTTTTAATTTTTACTATTAAAATCTTAAAACATTTGAGACAAACGCAAGAACGACAGGCACAGTTTTAAATTATAAAAAAAGAAAATAATATTATTAGGTTTAGATTTTATTGACTTCGAGTATTGATTTACACTTAATATAAAACATTAGTTGACGGACGCATTATAAATCGTGTACAGCGTAATACATAATGGAAAAAACCTCTATCAAAAATAATATTTATAGTTTAAATGCTTATGTTTTTGTGTTAACTTCCTACAGATTGATGTAAAAGAACAAAAAGAGACATGAATTCAAAATCTGTTGAAATACAAACGATGAAGATTGAATAAAAAAAATTCGAGCAAAACTAATATTTAGTTACGAATCACGATAATCATCGTATCTACACCCCCAAAATAATTAATTTTAATTACCTTTTCTCAAACCTAAACATATAATATTATATACGACAATAGTATACGTATAGTGTGTAACATACACACCACTTGAAAAACACCACTTAATGTGATACACACTTGAGATCTTGGCTGACAGAAAATGCACTGGACGTGTCTGCCTGGTTAAAATAATAACGTACAAAGACCGTATGATGTTACCTCATATAGTCATATCATATATTCATATTATGTTCATATTAAACGAGCTGTTTTCACTTTTCGGTGATAACATCGAAAGAGAACGAATATTGCGGGGTCGTAAATTTAGAAGGGAAGAAAATGTACATACACCGTAGATTGACTCCAAGTCAACAGATACCTAAATAGGGGGAGGGGACGTAAGCAACGCATACGACGGAGATTTCGGCGACGACGCACAATAGATTATAATATTATCGGATATACTGCAGGTGGTCGTCTTCAACAACGACGTCCTTTCGTCCAAACTCGCTACGAACTTACACAATATTCAAAGCAGGGGAAGTCTGTCTCCGTTTCTCGAATAATACATTAATATACGACACTATAATAATATGATACTATGCACTGCACTATACTATTACATTCAACGTTTCACAAACACGGCGTAGATGCATCGGACACGGGCACGAACGCACGACTACCGGACTAAGGCTGACGGCCGACGGGCGACGGCACAACGCACGGGGCCAATGTCGGACGCGGCGTGGGTTATTTTTATTCGGTACATGACGCGCGACCTGCCGGCCGATGTCAACACTAACCACCCGGCGAAGGGAACGATGATGTCACCAACCGTTGTGAAGGTGATTGAAGACCGACGATGACTATCGAATGCAAAATATTATGTAGCATATAGGTCTGGTGAGGAAGCTATATGGTGCTGGTATGTATAGCTACATAGGCCCCATAAAAAACATATTCAGATTTTCACGTTTGACCTATGTTGAAATTTTTCGGAATAATTTTTTATATTTTTTTTTTTTTAAATTAAAATTGGATTTTATTTTGATCTTATTTTTAAAATCAATAGTGCATATCTTTGGCCTGTCTCGTTTTTAAAATAAAAATATTTTGTAAAATAATAGGTATTCAATAAAAAATAATAATTTAAGTACAACACATTGTTCTGTCCTCAAGCATATCTATATATAGGGCAATAAGGCAAAATTAATATAATAAACATAATATTTAAACATCGGTATAAAAAAAATAATTGATGAGAAGGAGATGGCGAAGATACCTCCCCTCCCTCCCTGTATAGTGGTGTCCGGAAAATGATGCGGTTATATCGAAGTATATATCTAGCGAGTAAATAAAAAATACCTTTATTAAACTATCTGAACTGACAAACGTACAAACATAGGTATTGACAATTTCTTAAACATATACGACAGTTAAAGTCTCTGTGCAGGGCTGCATGTTACTTGCGTCCCAAAAAAAAATATATTTTTCAGGTAGTAAACTTTACCGGTAAATTTCGTCCCATTTGGGGACGCAAGTCAGCCATATAATTATTATCGAATTATCTTCTAAAATCAATAAAATCGATAGTACTATGTCACTAAAATCGATAGTTCATAAACTGTACTGTATACATGTGTGTGAGTGTGTGCGTTACTTACTTACAATGTAGATACAATTTATCTATTTTAGGTACAATATGATAGTATATTATATTAGTATACAGTCAAGTGTCCGTCACCCTAAGGCCGAAATCCTATTGGGTATTAGGTATACGAGATAGCAGAGTTAAAGTGAATCATATGAGCATTGAAGCTTATAAGGTTGTCTAAAAGGCTGAGACAATGCTTATGCATTTTTTACTTTTATATACCATACGACCATACATGCTTTTAAATTATTTTAAATATTATACAATATTGATTGATATAATACTATAGTCTATACTATTGGGTAAGTCGTTAGTAAGAAATCTCTCACGAAAAATACATTTCAACTAGTAAAAAATAATAATAAAATTAATTAAATAACCAAAATTACCAAAAAATTAACTTAATTATTTAACGGAAATATAAATATATGTATTTAAATTAAAATTGATACGTATTTCATATGATTTAAAAATAAAACAAATTTCAGAGCTAGTTTACTAACAATTATTATATTGATTTAAAAAACATAACAGTTTGATGCACTATTCACATTCGTATTGATAATTAATATCTAAAAATCAAAATCATAAACAAAAAGTATTAAAAATTTAATACAGACAGTAAATTATATGTTTATGGTGATGTAATAATACGTTTAGTGCATACGAATAAGGTTATACCTGCAGCAATAAGATCAACAGAATGCTATAAACCTAACCCAAACTAAATTGTTTTATTATAAATTGTAGACTCAAAATATTTTGAAGTTGTATCGGAATAAAATATATACAATAAATATTGAATATAATATGTATATGAAAAAAAATGATATTATTATTAAATGCTAATTTAGAAAAAAAACAATAGGAAGTACCGATGTAGTTAAAGTTATAGTTTAAGACTAACTAAATGCAGCCTATGACTGTTTTAAAAAAAATTAACTGCACTATTACCATTGAGTATATTATATTGTACAATATATATTATATACTCAATGCTATTACCTATATATAATAATATTTTTATTTTATTATCGGTAATAAACTATTCTAGTCCTAATGTTTATACACATTAAAAATGAATACGGATATATAGTTATTAACTTCCTTAATAAGACAAAATAATCATTAAATAAATTAAAATAATTAAAATTACTTATATAAAAATCGTTGTGTAATATTTCATGTATACTTCTATGTAAATTCATTCATTTTTTTTGTAATATGTTCTTTTTTACAAATGCTTATACAATGAATAGATCAGCTATAGTAAAAATTCAATGAAAAATTTATATCAACCATTCAAAACGTTATAAAGAAAGTTTTATTATTGTTTTAGGTATGTGTAATAATCATAGATTAAAGAATATAGGTAATAATATTAAATATACAAATACAATAATAATTTATTATCATATTATTAAATAGGTACCAAAAATATATTATATCACTTGAATTTATAATAAATTAATATAAATAGGTACCTACATGATATTACATGAATTTCAATAAATATATATTTAATAAAAATCAGGAATTTACTAAAAATATATCATTTAAATGTTAAATATTTAGTACGAAATCAATTGGGTAAATATGTACATAATAAACATTTTAAATTTAAATAGTCAACAATCCATACCATTAAAAAATAAAAATGTATGTAATATGTATTACATATTGAATTTCCTTATTTATTAGCAACCCAAATAATAAAACTACAAAAATGAACATTATATCATTATTATATCAATAAGTACGGACTCAATAGTTAAACTATATAGTATTACTATTAGTGGTTTCTACCCTTAAACGTGTCTCCCGATCATAATTCAAAAAAGGACATATACGTGTTCCATAATTCCGAGAATTAGGGTGTATTAGAGGTTTATATAAACCATTTAATGTGCCAGAGTGGCACTAACATGTGCCAAAACAGATGTAGTCTTAAAAATGAATTAGTTCTATCTGACAATTTTATTCTCAGCTATATTCTAGAATAATAATTCTCCAATTTAAATTTAACGCATAAGACGTAAAAAATATTTAATATACTGTATAATAGATAATAGATGTATAGTGTACAATAAATATTTATATAGGGCAATTCTCAGCTCAAACCCGCATATTATACTATAATTATATACATTTACTCAAATTCTGATTTTGGAATTTTTAAATATTTGATTATACTTGTCTTATGCCATTTAATTATTTGAAGTGTTCAATGGCAATACAACTTTTTTTTTTCAAATAAGAACCATTCAATTTTACTGTAAATTATTTATTAGTCTTATATTAAACAAAGTTTAATAACTCAAAAATACTAATTCCAGAGCCAACTCTAATTTCGATTTACATTCACATTTAAAAAAAAATCATGTAGGTACTTAACAAGTTATAATTCTCATTTAAAAATAAAGAAGTTGGTATCGTGAAAGGTATAATATCAAAGAAATTAAAAAGATGGTCTCAATAAGAATATAGTTGAAAATTCCGAAAATCAGAATTTTAATAAATGCACTATATTAAAGAAAAATGGGAACGAGTGCATATGCATGGGAAATCACACTGTACATTAACTTAAATGTCTTATTTCAAAATATTATAATTCGTAACTTACACGCATTCATAACAAAAAAATAAAAAATAATTATTTTATTAAAAAATTGAGTATTAATGTTAACGTTTAATTATTGTTTTAGAAGAATAATTTTAAATGCAAAAAATTTTGTATTATTTAACTATATTATAACAATCGGAAATGACTTGCCCTATAGAATCAACTCAATATATGCACCATTTGACGTGATTGTTCATAATCCAGTTTAGTAGCCATGGACCAAAAATATGTATTTCTAAATTGCCATCAATCATAATAATAATAATATGGACTATTTTTCTGTACCGCATTATTGTCTAAAAATGCATTATTTTTGGCCTACATGAAAAACTGTAATAACGGCCTGTAAAATATAATTGCTAGTATTTTATGTTATATAACCTACCTATAAAAATATTTGAAACGTTTTATCAAAAAATAAAACTTGTTTGGGTGAGTGATCTGTAATTATAAAAGACCGAAATGCATTTTGTTTGATAATGGATAGAGACTGCAATCTCTTATAAAATCAAGTTTTCGTAACAACTTATATGTTATAGTAAATAAAAATGTACGTTCATTAGTTCAGTTCGTACTTTGTTAGTAATATCTATTATGGAAAACAATATCATATTAAGTTCAATCTTAATTGATAAATCATCGTTTAATTTGTAAGTATTCTCTTACGTTTCTGAACTTTATTTTATTTAATATAGGTAGGTAAAAATATATAAGAACCAAGAGGTTATACACATTTGTATATTATGCAACATAAAAATAACATTTAGTATAATACATATTATATTTCAACAATATTCTGATGTCTCAAAAATAATATATTAAATCCTATCTATAAATTAAAGCATAAAAATATTAATCTCATTAATCTATTAGAGATAAGAATAAAATGATGTTGAAAAATAAAAAGTTATATTTTTTGTTTGAATGATAATTTTCAATCTACTTTAGAAATTAATATAGGTACCTACCTATGTGATATTTTACGGATATATACTAATAATTTAACCTCGACTGAAGCGCCGGTCGTGTCAGTATTGTTTTTATAATATAATGTTATAATATATAATAGTGGGTGGATGGTAGGTGGCAATTTTTCATTATTAGGTTTGGGATAACACATTAACACACCTAATTGAACTGAAAAGTATAAAAAAATATACAAACTCAGCAGAACATAAAGCGTTAGTATACCTATTAGTTATATTTGTATGGTTGTTACAAACATTATTATTAGCAGTTGAGATTTCATAGCATTTGCATATTTCTTATGAGATACTTAGAAAATAGCAGAGTAAGCTAAAAATGTACTTCTTGATACAGAGAAATTAAATTAAAAATTTTATTTTGATTTTTTTTTGCATATTTTGCGATCTTTTGGTTTTTAGTGCTTTTTTTGGACTTTTTGAAACTTCTTTGCATTTTTACCTGTTTTTGAATCAAAATCGGTCATATTTTATGAAATTATATTTTAGTACCTAAACATGTTTTTAGATTTTTGTCAATCAAATTATTAAGATAATTTCGTATTAGGTATTTGTTTCTAATTGTTGTTATCTGCTGATTTTGTTGCGTTTTTTTGTCAATTTTTACTGCGATTATTAACCACCAATTATCAACGAATGCGTTGTATAATCAAATAATTTGGATTCTGATCAGAGTGACTAAATTATTTCAAATCTTAAGTAGCCAACTATAATAATTTGTAAGTGATTAAAACATTATTAATTAATAAATTTCTTTTTTTTTTGCATATTTTGTTGTTTTTATTGCATGTTTTTAGCGCATATTTATGCAATTTTAAGTGCTATAAAATCCGAACGCTGATTATCAGCAACGTCTAATACAAAAATTGTAAATGGATGGACCAGATGGAAAATTGAATTCTTTGAAACTATAGACTTTTCGACAAAAAGTAAAACGTGTAATTTAAAAGAGTACATAAAAGTATTACAATAATATTATACATTTTAGTAATGTATAGATATTAATTCGGAGTTAAATCAATTATTACGCTTTCTTATAAGATTCGTGCGAAGCTGATTCAATTCACACATCCTATACGTACCTATATAATTTACGAATTTACCATTATGTGATTCCTGAACCATTAATCCTAAATAAGTACTAAATATTATAACAAATAATTCCGAAATTGTTTAATTTTATTTTTATTTATTATATGCAAATAAATAACAATAAATTACAAAAAATGTGTATATAATGCAATGGTTGGTGTTATATACATAGAATTCGACATTTATAAGTCCAATAACTTTAAGGACCACATCAATCGTATTTATATATGATGGCATATTTACTATATTTCATTACTTTAAGATTCTAAATGAAGCAACAAATATGTGTTATAGAATATTATGCAGTTGCTAAATGAATTACTTACATATACAGTAATTTCGTCACTCCAGCACCCCAAGTTCTGAATTTTTGTATCAAAACTTCACAAGATAATGTTACCATTTTGTAACGAAATGGAACTACAATAATTTTTTTTAGGAAGTTACAAGGAAGTTTAGAATCCCAATCTTTAATTCCGGGTGCTGGGGTAACGTCAGTCCAGCATCCTGTACCCTTCAAAATTATGTACTCTTGCTAACTTTCAGGGGTGTGGACGCTGGTGGGCTTATATACATGATTTTTTTTTATGAGAAAAATCTCAAAGGTTAAAAATTTAAAATTACTGTTTCATAATAAGTGCTGGCTCATAGAATATAAATTGAATAAAGCCTACTCACTACTTTCTCACTACCCCGTATCATAGGGTATGTTGAATATATTCAACTTGTAAGTTACGTGTGGCCGTGTATTAGTTATACAGAACACGAGTACACGACACAGTATAGTGTGAACCCAGTTTAACAGTTATTAATAATTGTTAAGAACCGAAAAATCATGTGTAAACACTAAACATTTAGTGAATTCAGAAAGGAAAAATGAACACAATAGTCATAAAAAACCGGATGCAAATATTGAAATATATAAAAGCAGCAGGGGAGGAAAATAAATGAATGAAACCTATATTTATTTTTAAACGATTGTGTAAGGGCATAATATTCATTGGTCCTTAAAAATAAGAAAATTAAAATTAATCAATTATTGAATTACCTATGCAAATATATAAATATACAATGTGTGTAGCCGTGTAAGTATATCGTATAAGTGCTTAATATGTTAATACTTCAAAGTTTAAATTACCTATAGTCTATAACTACGTTAAATTCAAGTAAAACTGTATTTTTTAAAAATAACTATAGAATACATCTAGTATTAGTATATATCACTTATATACATTATACCAATATAAGTACCTATAGACTATAATATTATAACACTTGATATAACATGTCAATTAAAATAATGCAATAATTATAATCAGAATCATTATTTTTATAAACATATATTTAGGTAATATAATGAATTGATTTAATGATGTACAGTTTTAAAATTAAGAAGCCAAGTAGTAAATTACAAAAGAAAAAAACATTTCATAAATATATGTGTATACACTATACATAATAGGTCTTATAATCAGATTACAAACAATTGTGACATTCAAAATGAATAACAATAATATTTTTTTTTGATCTTATAGTCAACAATAGAATAATTGATTAAATATTATTTTATCTATTATAATACGTATTAATAACAATTTAATATTACAGATTGCATAACAATACGCATAAAATAATATACGGCTTTTTGTGATGAATTATTGATTAATTAAACTATTAACTAGAATGGTACTAGTTTCAAGAAAAATAAATATTTTTTTTTTTAATTATAATAATAAAACAGTCATGAATCATGATGATTAAACAGATCATCGGTCAATAATCAATATCAATGTAGATTGTAGGTTATAAACCAGTAGATCACACCATCACAAATTTAAAAAAAATTGTTTTACTTGATAAAATTGTATGTTACGACTTTTTAGATGTTTATTTTCCATTTCAAGTTTTTTATTGTAGGTAGTGAGGATTTAATAGTTTACTATTTATATATGCGATAATTTTTGTATAAACCCTTAAGGCCCCCCCTCCCCCGGTGCTAATGTAATTTTGTCCACAAAAATACGCTCTCCGAAAATAATGATCCTGTTCTGTAGAAACAAACAAATTTGATAATTTCTTTTTAACTAATAGAGAATAATATTCTACAGGCTGCATTAAACTCCATTTTTCAATATTGTAATGTCAAACTTTAAAAAAAACCCGGTGATAAATATTAAAAATGTCTTCAAAAATAATACATTTTTTAATTATTTTTACCTGTTATAATATAAAATGATTTGAGATAAAATAAAAAATCGAAGATCAATGTGGCCCGTAGAAAGTCTTTTTTCAGATAAAAAAATAGTTATCAAAATCTACAAGACCTGAGAATTATTCCTGTGCAATCAATTATTTTTTCGATTGAATACACCGTATCAACCGCACCTACATAGGTACCGGGCAGTAGATTAGAGGAAAAGTATAATAATTAAAATATGAAATTTAATTTTCAAATTGTATAGAATTTGAAAAACCGATATCAAACATACAACCGACATAAATTAAAATCTTACATTTCTAACAAACTTAGTTATAAACAATATAGGTGCAGATGTATCTACCAGTAACATAAAATAATATTATTAAAATACATAATCATAGAATATATTTATAGTATTATTATTTTTTTTTCTTCATAAAAGTAGATTTAAATAATTATAAAATAAACAAATTAAATGATTAGGTATCAAAATGAACTATGGAGTATAGCGGTCTTAAACTTCGTTTTACACTAATTACACATAGAGGAATTTTTTTACCCATTATAATCGGTCAGTGGACTTTAATGAAGATTGTCACACACGTAGCTTGCTATTATTGTTTGTGAGGATCGTTATTATTTAATACATAACAGAAATTGAAGATGAAAACTCAGTTCAGAAAAGAGAAAACGCACACGTGTCGTTCACACTAGATGAAATTATACACAAGGACATTTAATACAAAATTAATTTTATTTCTAGTCTATCTTCTGAAGGCAAAAACAAGATAGTAATAATGTTAATTTTGAATCAATAATTAATTGAGTTTGTTTTCTTTAAAAATATTTGTGTATAAATAAAGTTATTGTTATGTACAGGTATTTAAAAAATATAATAATATTTCACCAGTATGCACCAACAAGAATAACGCTATGAATAAAATATTTTAGATTCTGAGTGAAACGATGAATGTATTGATTTTACAATGAT